>JAYKQN010000003.1:14997500-15270000 GCA_036785175.1 Eupleurogrammus muticus | reverse complement strand
CAGCACTTGGCCGCAACCCTCTTTGTGTGCGTGTGTGCGTGCAAGAGTATGTCTGTGCACGAAGGAAACGGCCCATTTGAATGTACTCGAGCTGAGATGGGATCAGTGTGTGGGAGGTATTTTGTTCATATACCAAAAATGAGATTATTAAGGAGCAGACAATACTTGACCACAGGAACACAGACTGTTCCCATCTTACATCAGTGTCACAGTTCACTTATGTACTCAAAGGAATAGTTCACTGCAAAAAGAAAACTCAGTCATTGCTCTAATTATTAGTTTTCCATTCGCCACAACGTCAGTGAAAACTCACTGAAGCTTATAGAAACAAAATAAATGTTGAACAAGTTAACTCTCGCAGTTCCAACTTTATCAACTTTATCCAAGAAGAGCTCCAAAACATTCAAAGCAATGGAAAAAACCAAAATGCTATGCCGTTAAGGAGTTTTATTACTTCGCCTATAATACTTCAATAACAACTTATTTGGATCATTAGTTATTGTTGGGAAAATGTATTGATTTTAATAAAAGTTGGTCAACTTCAATTTTGTGCATGTCACATTTCTAATTGTGTATCTAGTCAGTTTGCTTAAAAAGAGATGTCGTAGTCGAGTCAAAGCACGTACCGGTTATCATGACAAACCCTGACTGTACAAATAATTACAACCTTTCCCCATTCCTCATTACGCCATAGTTGTCCACATTTGTTGTGTTAGATGCTGAGGTGCAGTTGGTGAAGGTAGCCAATGACCAGAAGCATCACAAAAAAAATAACTTACAATGGCCGCACTGTGTGCTTTTAAAAAAAGGTCAATAGGATTTTAAAGATTCCTTTTTTTTACATTTGAATAAATCAACATTTTTTAGCGGGTACCACTGATATTCCCTTAATGCATCTTTATTAGATGATTTTATAAGGCACAAGGTTCAAGTTCCATGCACGGGAAACCCTCAGAAGCCAGTGGGAGGCACAGACATGCAGTGAAATGGTTTATTTGGTTGAGAGACACCTGGCCCGAGTGAAGATTCAACGAAACACTATAAGGCTGCTGCTGATCCTGACCTCCTCCCCTCTTGTTCCCCTCCTCCCTCTGTACTCATCTCTTCTCTCCAGTGGACTGTTTTGCTGCTGTCCCCCCGTCTGTCCACATTCCTTTCACCAGGATACCTCTCCATCCTGTCCCAGAGGAGTGTGTCGGTCTTTGCTCGTGTGTGTGAGCATGTGTGTGTGTGTGTGTGTGTGTGTGTAAATTCTATATATGTGTGTGTGTTTGTGTTGAAATGGGTGGCCTACAGGCCTTGCCTCTGGTCACTTTATTAAAGTGTGTTTTAATTTACTCCTGTGCTCCTGTAAGCCCCAGCATCCTGACACACACACACACACACAGCTCCTCCTGAGACATGGCTTATTAACTCCCCTCCTGTCTGTCAGAGAGTGGGGGGGGGCAATACTTCCGAACCGCATTCCTCAGTGTGGTCTGGTCACGTTGATTTTTGAAATCCTGTTAATGCAGTCACATACTGAGACACTCACTGTCATGCAAAATGGATACTTTCTTCAGCATGGGTGAGCGGACAACTCAAACATAAATTTATCTTCATGGTGACGCAAATAAACCACAAACATACAGGCATCTATTGTTCTTTGACCGTGCATGGAGCACAGCCGGCAGCAGCAGCGGCAGCTACATTTTGTACCCTAACAATTAACATGGTGAAACTACCATCAACCACAAGTATTACAAAATCGGAATACTATACTCAGCTTCGGAGAGGATTTGAAGAAAACTGATTGAATAATTTCTTTTAATGTATTTTGTAATTGACAAAGATTCACCATGATCCACATATACCTACAGTACTGTATATCTTGCCAATATTTCTTCCATAATTTATGTCTCACAAGCCCTCCCCTGTAAGTTATTCCCTGAGTTTCTCCTGTGTCTCAGTATTAAATATGGAGGGAGGCGCAGGAGTCTCTCTCAAAGGAAAGGAGAGAAGTCGTGTTGGGCTATCCTAAGGTCTTGGTTTGTGATGCTAGAGCCTCGGGCCCTCAACCTAGTCTCACTGCTGAGGCTCCGGGTCATAGCCAGAGGGGAATTTCTGTGTACGCTTGCAGCTGTGTACTTGTGTGTGTGTCACTGTGCATCTACCAGGGACTTCTCCTCGACCTAAGCAGCATAAAATAAGATGCATGGTTTTATGTGTATATACTTGTGGTGTTCACACATGAGTTTGTGTCACCATGGTAATGTATACGTCTCTGACTGAATGTAGAGGAACAGAACGGGACTGCGTACATGTGTCACTTGAGTGAGTAGCTTGTGAAAAATGTATTAAGAGTGTGTAAGGGCCAGCTGGGGTAAGAAAGGCATGGGGGTGTAAGATAGGGGGGGAGGCAGCAGAGCCGAGGGAGGCGGGAGTAAGGGGCACAGCTGTAGGGGATTAATGCCCAGAGTGGAGGAGCTGGAGCCGGAGCCCAGGAATGTTCCCCAGCGCCCCCTCAAGAGGGAGGTGAAGAGGGAGGGAGTGCAAGGAAAGACAAGGGCACAGGCCTCTGATGTGTCCTGTAGTGCAAAATCTTTACGGATGTATGTTGGAGTGTGTGTGTGTGTGTGTGTGTGTGGGGGGGGGGTATTTCATCCTTGTCAGTCTTATCCACCATCTCAATCTACCCCTGCCACCTCCACCTCCACCCCTACAACCCCCTGTTCCAGTCCCCAGCCCCACCCACTCGTCCTCAGGCACTTCGGCAATGATCAGCCCCAGTTCACAAGACTTCTTCTCTCTGTGCCGCTCCTCCCTGCCTGCTTTCTCTGTCACATTCTTTGTCTTGTGAGCACAGTGATTTATGGACAGACACAGGAAGCGGTGTGTGTGTGTGTAATTGCACGGTTACGGTCAAGTGTGAGGAGAGGGGCATCTATCAGAAGTCCCGAGGCTGTCACTAAAATATCGATCAATTTTTTTCCCCTCATGATCTCTTCGCTGCGTTCATCACACCCTGAACAGTGGCCTTAAGCTTTGAGGACCGTATGAAATGATAAACCAATAGAAAGTTGTTGTTTTTTTTCCCACTCCATTCTTGAGAGGTTTGTCGTATTATGGTGTGGCAGATATGGTTTCCTCGCTCATATCCGTGCCCTCCACCTTGTGAAGGCAGTGAAGTCCCCTCTTTGTTTCTTCACCAACTCCAAGCCTTCGCCTCCTGTCACTCCGTCCGACTCCCGGTGTTGACAGTTGTCAGGGGCAACCCACTCATTTCCCCGTAACGTGTTCAATGGGGCTGCACTGATCCCCACTGACGACTCTGAAGAGGTGACTGCGGCGATGGAATGGAGCGCCTGTCGTCGTGACGATAAACCTGTCCATCCATCCTCCTGCTTGTTCACCCATGTCTCTTCTTCCCATTTGGAAACCACTCCACCTGGTTCGGACAATTACCTCACGTCCACTCATCTCCCCGTCGCTGCCTTAACTCCTCTTCCAGCCACTTAAGTTGTGATGGGCTAAAAGGGATGCTTCAGCCACCGCCTGGCCCCGGCACTGTTATTAGACGCTCAGTTTTGTTGACAGCCCATAAAAAAGCGGCACCCTTTCATTGTGTGTCTGTGTGTTTAAAAGTGTGCTAAAAGACATACTCTGCCTCAGTGGAATTTACTGCAACTGCCGCGTGTCCGTCCATTAATATCTCTGCTTGTGTTTAAGATCTTTTGATCTGTCTTTTCTGATAACCCCTTCCTGTTCAAATGATCTGCACAGGAGAAAAAGAAAGAGCAGGGGGACGCCTTCAGGTTGTTGGTGTGGCTCACTAAGCCACCATCCCACCCAAAAGACCTTGTCATACCACAAGCTCAGACAGTCCTTCTACAGTAGTCTGCAGCAGGGTGGAGCTTAGTCTTGCAGGGGTACAGGTCTCAACACATCAACGCTCATTCACTGACAGTAATACTAATGCTCAATCCGCTCTGTCTCCCAAGACCTGATACACCTCAGGTGCAGAATGCACCTTTAAATTGACACACACACACACACACACACACACACACACACACACACACACACATACACACACACACACACAAATGAGTGCCAACAAATATTTTTTCTAATGCATGCACACACACACACACACACACACACACACACACACACACACACACACACACACACACATGAACATAAAGTTATGGCTCCCCTCACTGTCATTATCTACAAGGCTTCAAACACCAGGTGATATCATAGCAGCCTGGGAACAAACAGCTCAGTTTCCTTAATCTTCACATGACTTCTCAGCACTTAGCTGATGCTTAATTGCCAGGGAAAGTTTTAACATCTGCTTTTATTCAATAGTCTTTATTGGCATGACTCACCCTCTATGCTACTGCCAGCCGCTTTCTACACCCAACATCATGCATAAAAAAACAGTGAAGGAAAAACAGAATTTAACCAAAATTCTTGCACACAGAACGACTGATAAATAAATAAGGTACAAGCCAGGCTTTCATGGGCACTTAGTCCTTGGAGGAGCAGGGGTTCATAATTCCAAAGCTGTGAAAAAAGCTATGTACAAAGCATAACAAGGGGAGTAAAATGCTGTGCTGCTATATTTATTGGGGTAATCATTAAGGGGAAATGCAATTTGAAGTCGGAGGAGGGGGCAGTGATAGAACACCAGGGTTTGCTTGTTGGTTCTGCAGGGGCATTGTATTGTCTTCTCAAACAACCCATCCCCAATGTGAAAAAGATCATTGGTTGTGCTCAAATTTAGCAACAGTCCTAAGTACTAAAAACACATATTCTTACAGCCTCCTTTTTCTCATACTTTGAATACATTTGATAAAGTGTTCTCAATTACCTTATATAATCCTGCGCCACAATAAGCCATTCCACGAATTGTCTGAGTTTCAAACTGTGCAGAAGGCAGCGGCCTGCGTGGGCTGATAAACTGTTAATGGTCTGAATAGAGATCCGTAATTACTGTTCCCCATAAAGCTGAAGATAGAATTGGTTATATTATTTTCTTTAGACACAGTTGTGGGTCCCCTGTGGACAAATCTTTATGCTCCTGAAACATGACAGCTCCGCTTAAGTCATTAAACCACTCAGACCTGAGGTTATTTAGGTCCATGTACATGTGTGTGTGTTTGTTTAATCTGTGATTGTGTTGCAGTAGTGGTCAAAGCAGAACCAGGATGTCAACATGACCTGGTCACTATGTGGGATCATGACCGAGGAAGGGAGGGAACATTTACAGGGAAAGAGAGATTGAGGCAGAGATGTCCGGGTAAAGAGCTTATGTAGACAACTAATAATGTATATATACATATATATTATATATACATAACGTGTATAAACAGATATGTAAACTACACTATTATAGCCATGAAACTAGGATGATAGCTAGTTCTACAACATACAACTTTATTCCTAGTCTCCTAGTCTAGTGCATATTAAGGGACCACTTTTATAAGAAACTTGTTTTAAAAGGGGTCAACGGGAAACATTATAATAACATTAGTTTAATTGGCTAACTAGCTAGAGCTAATAAAAGCTGACTGTGACAGTTGTCATTGTATGGTTATCCATATAGCATTTTTTTTCCTGAGCGGCAGCATCATTTTTCACTTGTCACCAGTGAAGAGAAAGTGTTTGTGACAGTGCGCAGCACCTAGGGATAAAGGCACTGCAATTAGGTCTTTTCAGAGCATTATGACATTGTTGTTTGGAACACTTCAAATCTCTATAAACTTTTCAGAAAGGTGCTGGTGTCATCGCTGTTGCACCTTTTCAGGCAACCAATCACATACTGCACTCTGGTAACTAAGACTGTTTTGAGCATTACCATTTGTAAAACAGAAACTATCATAACAAAGACAGAAAAGCCATTTGTGGTTAGCCAGACTTGAAATTGTCAAGATAATGTTGCCATAGAAACAAAACCCACATGAAGTGTTTTTTTTTTTTAATACCAGCGTCACCACACAAGCAGTTCGTAACAGCGCCCTGCCAGCACTTGTCTGACACAGAAAAACTCTATATGGACACACGCCCTTACTTTGCAAAATCGACAGCTAAAATAGGACTAACCTGATTTTATACTCTTGATAGAATAATTACTATCAATTTTGACTGCTAAATCTGTCACCGTTATCATTGTAAACTGCACATGTGCTTGACAGTAATAACTAAGTATGACAGGCATAACGAGTGGCCAACTGCAGTTAAGTGTAAATGCAGCAAAACAGCCACTGTTGAAATGGAATTTCCAAGTTGAGATAATGTAAAATCAGCTCTCATTCTATTAATTTGAAGTAAAATCTATCCTTGCCAGAATTATCTGACACCTGGCAAGCCTGGGATCTGACACTGAGCCAAGGAATTTCTATAGTGAAGAAAAAACAAGGAGGGACGGACTGATAAGAGGGAAATGATCTTTATGGAAAGGTTGAGACAGACATTGGGATGGAGAAGAGAGCAGTATAGAGGTGAAGGTGCATCAGACCCACAGGATGAGAGTTAAAGCAGAGGAGGACTTTAAAAAAAGGATAGAAGAGGAAAAAGAGAATTAGATAAAAGAACCAGTGAGGAGTTGGAAGCAGGGTGGAGTGTTTTTAGGTGTCTGGCTGTAACAGCATGGGTCTCTCCCCTGACACCTCCACAACTTATCATCCCCGCATTCCTGCACAGGGACACTCCCCTGCCCACTGACACTGCAATCTGTGTGTGTGTGTGTGTGTGTGTGTGTGTGTGTGTGTCATTATAGTGAAAGGGCACGTTGGCCTCCCTCTCCCAGGACGTCTGACTGAAGCAAAGGTTTGTGTAAGACATGTTTATGTATGTTTGTGACCATGTGTGTGTGAGAGAGAGAGAGTGAGAGAGCAACGTAAAAGAAGAGAAAGAAAGCAGTTCTAAAGAAAGAATGAAAGAACAAACAAAAGAAAAAGAACAAGAAAGAGAATTGCGTGCGGTATTGTGAATGTGTCAAAAACACAATTTCCCTTCGCCACCTTTGCAGGGCCTTTGGTTGTGGCAGGGAGTACAGAAAACATCTCAGGGATTTCCTGCCATTCAAAACAGCCCCTGAGTCCCCTCTCCTCTCCAACCTCGCATTCTGTCTACCTCCTTGAAGTCCTTGAAGTGAGGGGTGTGGCTACAGACCCTTGTTAATTCATTAAGGCATCCAGTCTGTGTGTGTGCGTGTGTGTGTTTCTGTGTGTGCAAGTGCGAGGCCAGCCAGAGGAAGCTCCCTGTGAACTGTTCTGATTACAGCAGAAGTGATGTCTGTTGTTACAGCAGCTCAGTCGACAATGTGATGTCTGATGACAAAGGTGGAAATACAGTCATTTCTGCACTGGCCCAAATAAATATATTTTTTTGTTTTCTGTTTATAATAACTTAGACCCTAAGAAAGGACCCTGCAAAGCCTCTGCAACCTCCCCCTACACCTTGCCCTCCAGCCTTCTCTTTGGTAGTCAATTAGGCTCTCATAATTCTGCTAGAAGGCCTCCTCCATTCAGCCCGCCCACAGCACAGTAAGTTCCAGCATGACTATCTACTTTGTAGCCTTTGACTCCCATTTAAGGGGAGTCCTGGGGACATAGTGAGGGAATTTGAGTTGCTTGCCCAAGTCCACGGTCAGCTGCCGGTCCTGTGCAGTGTTGAGAAGCTTTGTAGTTTCATTAGGTATTGTTCTTAGCTTCTCATCAGCTCTGATGATGCTTTCACAATAGGGGAATCCCATAGTTACTTGTCCAGCCCTTCCACTGATTGCAGCTCCTCCACAAGAACCACCACAGTCTCTACTATCTACTTCCATCCAACCATCTTGGCCTATTCCATCAACCTTTCCTGTCCCTTCTGGATCTATCTGCCTCCAGGCACAAACTCAGTGGTCACCATTAAGGCATCCAATTAGATTGGTCGACTTCTTCATTCAAACAAGCGATGCTACCGCTGCTACTCTGCCCAAGGACCTGTCTGGTGAACCCTGCTTTTGAAGGCAGTCTGCATCTCAGCTCTCACCGTCTGCTGCCTCCCATGTTGCTCAGTTCTGCTCAGGGTTTGGAGCCTATTTACAAGCATATATATCTTCTCCACTGGTGCCCATTCATCTTCACGAGCCACCTTGCACTGTTTCTTTAAGCACTTTTGGTTCTTTCCTCATGCTGTGGGTTTTACATGACTCCCCTTTCTTCCTCACCACCATAGCCCCCTGCAGCTTTGCTCAATATGATGACCATCATAGTACATAGCCTCCGTTCCATGTCTCCTTTGGTTGGTGATTCTAGCACCTTGTCAAAATGTTTAATTTGTTTAAGAAAAATCACCATGTGAAATTGTACAATTCTACAATTGCAAGACCTTTGGTTTTCGATATAACAGCTTAACTAACACTTTAATTTAGTAAGTGAAATTGTATGCAGATGACTGTCTATTTAACGCAAGGTGATAAACATAGTCTTGGTAATGGCCGGAGGTGACAGCTATGAGAGGTGAGGAGAAAGATGTTTGACAGCTAGACCATGATTGGCTTATGGATCATGTGGCAACACCTGATTGGTGAGAATAATAGCCTTTAGATGCTGCTACGTCACCTTTCATTAGAGGAGAAGCAAAGAGTGTAAAGGGGAGGAGATACTGAAACCATGAATGAATGAGAACCAGTGTCCCCCTGACTAAACTTACGCAAAGCTTCATTTGTTGCTGGTGTATTTCCTTAGCTGTGGCTGAATAATGTAAATTTTGTGAAACTTTGGTTTCAAAGGAGAAAGAAACCATGCTATACTTTTTCTTATGCTTGAAATAATGAGTGGGCATGGTACTATTGATATTAATTAAATAATAAAAAGTAGACAAACTTTCTCTATATATATTAGATGTTCAGGTTGTTTCCAAGCCTTAGTTTCAGACATTGAACTAGGTGGTGGTTTGGCAGTCGTCTTGCATTAATGACAGAGGTTCAGGTGCAGGTGGATCTTAAAGTTATAAGCACATACAGAAGTGTACTGGGACATAATTTTTAAGGTATCACATTAAAAGATTCAGTTCTGTTCATATCAGAATTTACAGGGGGGAATTATACTTTATTATAGGACCATAGTATGAAAATGTGTGAAAAGTCATATTACCCGAGTGAAAGAAAATTGGTGATCTTATCTGTGTGTGACTCCCATAGGTCGAGTATTTTACCCCCCTTGTTAAACAGCCTCCTTCTTGCCTTAGAGGCTGAACTGCTGTGTTTCTTTGGGTCAGTCGCACTGCTGTCAACACGTGGCTTGTACAGTCACCAGAGCCGGAGGGCACAAAAGCTGTTGGCATTACAGAGGGCCAGGGGAGTGAATGGCTCTCTAAAGTTATCTCTTTGAAAGAAAAGTGTGTGTGCAGTTGTTGCTACAGGGAGTGTGTGTTGTTTTACGAGCGCTCCTTCCCATCTCAGCCGCCTATAGCTTTGCTTTTAGACTGTGATTAATAGGAGCTTGAGAAAGCCATCAGAAAAATGCAACTTTGCAAATCTATTAAATGTTTGCTGTGCTCTGCAGGAGTGAAAATCTCTTCTAATGTGATCAGTTTGTACAATACAAGTATGTGTTTATACATGTAATGAAGCTTAATTTAATATATTTAAAAATCGTTTTCTGTGCACAAGCTACATGGGAATGTAGATAGTTTGTAGGATAGTTCATTTAGTTGTCTGGTCTTAACAGACTTGAAGGTGCAGCAGAGCTAGTAGCACTTTGACTAATTTCTGGACATTGTCTTTTCTTACTTGACCCTGCCTGAAATGCTGGTCCCATGGTCTATCCTGTTTGTCTCTGTGCATGAGTTTGTATTTGGAGATGTGTGTATGTGAGTGTGTGTGTGTTTGGGTATGTGTGTGTGTGTGCCAAGGCCCTGTGCCCTCCTCTGTCTCCACGCCTGGATGCTAACCGCTAGTGAAGGCTAGCCAATTATCCCCAATCAAGCTACCCTCTCTGGAACTGGCGCGAGAGGAAGCTCCCACCAGAGCTTATACTAATCATTATGGGGCACATCCTGACATTAACTTTCTTCTTTCCCTCCTTGACTTCATCTCTCCTCATTTTTCTTTCTTTCTTGTTTCTCTTCTCTTCCCGGTCTCTCTCTTTTCTCTCTCCCCTGCCCATAAGTAAAGGCCTGATGCAGCCATTGTTGAAGGGAAGCAGCAATCAAACACACAAATTCAAAGCACATGGGTGCTAATTCATGCCTTCCTAATAACACATTAAGGAAATTTAGAGTTGATGATGGAGGGGAGAAGCATAGGCCATGTGTGGCGTCATCTGCAAAAGAAGAATGTGTGTTTCTGGGTTTCAACTCTAGATGCTAAATAATGCCTATTATTGCTTGAGAGATTTTAATGTGTGTGTTGTGTGTTAGTGTGTGTGTCATGTCTTGTGTGTAGTGTACCTGTACTGGAAATTAGGCAGGAAGGCTGTGAATTCTGGGAAATGTCACTCCCCCCACACACACAATTCTCCCCTCTAGAGACTAAGAGACAAATTGGACTGAAATCGATTCAGGTTATTTACCCACAAAGAGACAGTGATGTCTCTCCTTCTGCCTCTATCTTGACAATTTCTTTTGATGCGTTCTAGGCTTGAAAACTTTCTACTTACCACTGCAGGATGTAATTTGCAGTCCCACAGTCCTGTTCGGCCAGTGGACTTCATGTTTGATGTAAACTGTAGGGTGACATTGTCTTGTCTGAGCTCAGCCAGATCAGCAGGCAGCGAGAGACAAGGCGAGGTGTGGTGCCTGTAGGTGATCCACTTCATTCTGCTCCTGTCTTGTCGTGACAGGACCTGCATTAAATGGAAGGAGTCAGTGACGGAGCAGTGACAGGCCCAACCCTCCACCCACCCCGTCAGTCGGTGTGTGTGTGTGTGTGTGTGTGTGTGTGTGTACAATCCAGCATGAAAAACCTTCATATGAATTTTTTTTTGTCTCATTGGGACTTGACAACTGAATGGCACTTGAATGACACTTTTTCCCACTGCTCATCAAGCTGTGTCCATGTTATGTTAATGACAGTTGTAGCTGCATGTAATAAAATGCATTTCCCTTTAATTTCCATATATAGCACTTATGTGTCAAAAATGAGGGGGCGTATGCAAAGCTACACACTCGAGATCAGCTTATCAATCTTTTCAATCATCGCCCCGTTTTTTAAAATTTCACCACATCTAGATGTCATGGAGGGTTACACTTCTCACCAATCAGCAGTTACATATGAGATCAATGAGGAGGTGAGATCAATCACAGCAGATAGCTGATACAAAACATTTCTGTTTCCATGGGTGCACTTCAGAAACAACCACCTTTCTTATAGTGACTGTGTGTGTGTGTGTGTGTGTGTGTGTGTGTGTGTGTGTGTGTGTGTTTGTGTTTGGGGTTGGCATGCAGCAAGTGTTTGAAGACAAGCTTTCCCCTCTACAGTCTTTCGCCGTCTTGCTCCTTCTCTCTCTATTTCAAGCCAATTAGGTGTGTCTTTTAGCAGAGATTTAGAGTATAAGTTGAACATCAGCACCCTTCCATGTTGAAAGGCACATCTCAAATTAGTGAGAACCCCCCGCCCCACCCAACCTATCACCATCTTTCCCTCCTTGCTCCTGTGAAGACACAGAGACCCCCAGGGCCCTGAAATGTCTCCACACGCAGGAAATTGAATCAAACGGCATCAATCAGGACACCCTTTTTTCCTCCCCCTTTCACTCCTTCTTCTTTTTCTTCTCCCTTTTCCTTTTTTGTCTGTGTTCGGTGTCTTTAAGCAGTGCCAGGGTATATAAACAGCACCACTATGAAGCACAATTGGATATGAAGTGAAACAGAAGTAGTACAAAGGATTTTTTTTAGAATGCTGATCCTTAGAATTAGAGTCGACTCATCTAAGTCAGGTTGCAGGCGACACTTTTATTTTGCACATTATCAACATTACCAAGTATTTTATCGGCCAATGTCTTATAAACACCATCCTGCTGACACACACACACACACACACACACACACATGCAGTGATGTTATTATCCTCCTCTTCTGTGGCTCTCTGCTGTAAAATGAGTTTGCCCCAACTCCATTAAAACCCGCGCCAGCCTCTCCCCTGACGCCGCTGCCCTATTTGCATGTGCTAGTGAGCCACTCCACGGAACGAAGGATCGCCTCTCCTCCTTCAGTCTGTCCCACTGGAATGCACGATAAGTGGGCAGATGACATTCACGGAGGAAGACTGCAATAAAGTGACTCTCTCCATCTCTTTCTCTCCCCCTTTACTTCTCCTCTCTGTGCCACCTCATCAGAGGCAGAAAGGGGATATTGCGAATGACATGGGCAAATCAGCTGTAAATGGGCGCTAATTTGATTGACATCTGGGCTGCTGTCACCGAGGCGGGCGAGGACAGACCCCAGCGCCAGCAGACAGCCAGTGGCGTTTACCCAGTGCACAAAAAGCCAGCTTTCAACTAAATCACTTCTTGTCCGGTGGGCCCTCCCTCCTCATCCCTCTCTTCCACTCCTTCACTCCTCCCGCCACCCACCACCGACAGACTCGCCAGATTCTAATTGCGTGTGTCCTTCCTCTCAGTGCAATTTTCCCATTACCGCCACAAGAGCAGCCGCACAGCTCATCTGAAGCGAGGTTGTCTCCAAAATATGTACCTCGAGGTTAACCCTTCACTACCTTCAAAGAGCCAACTGCAAGCACAGGCTACACGGTGATGAGGGACAGAGCATTGAGTTGCAATTAGGGACTCTAACTAACTAGTTTTGTTATAAAAAGAAAGCCATATAGCCTGTAAAAAAATAAACCAGAAGCATGCATTTGAATATTAAAGTAACTGTGTTGTTTTCCTGTTAGTTTTCTTGTGCTGCTGATGCTGTCAATTTAACACAGTCACAATTTTTTTTTAATTCACAAAGGTATTTGTGTGCATATGTATGTATGTTTTTTGCAAGGTAAGTTCTTTAACCAGAACACATTTCCTAATGTACTATAAAAAATGTTTAACACCAGCAAACCATTGCCTTTTTTTTCTTTTTACCAGCATCCGTCATTCACAACAACTTCTTTGTTTAAAGGCTGTCTTTCAGTTGGTTCATGTCATCAGGTGGAAGGTTGCTGTTTGATGAAAGTGCTGCCGAATGCAATTAAATGCAACTTTAATAATCACTTAGGTAAAAAGGTGCGGCCACTCCCTTTGTGCATTTTGCACCCTTAACAATGCTTTATACTCTGAGTTTTGATTTGTAAAAAGTATGTCCTCCTCTTGTATGACTCTTGATGTGTCAATCCAACTCCATCCATCCATCCATTTTCTATCCCGCTTATTCCTTTTCAGGGTCGCAGGGGTCTGCTGGAGCCTATCCCAGCGCATTTTATGGCGAGAGGCAGGGATACACCCCAGATGGTCGCCAGCCAATCGTGGGGCACACACACCATTCACACACCATTCACACACACACTCACACCTATGGGCAATTTAGATTTGCCAATTAACCTGAGCATGTTTTGTATTGTGGGAGGAAACCGGAGTACCCGGTGAAAACCCACGCAGACACGGGGAGAACATGCAAACTCCACACAGAAAGGTCCCAGACCCAGGCCCCAAGGCGGTCTTGAACCTGCGACCTTCTTGCTGTGAGGCAACAGTGCTACCCACTGCTCCACCGTGTCGCCCTCAATCCAACTCAATTCAGTAAATTTAAAGCATTTTATTGTTGGCTAGCAAATACCTAACTAGTTAGCTAGGTGATCAGCTGTGTCAAGTGATTTCTTTACAACAATAGATCATAACTGCTGCCTAATGAGCTTATTAGTTATTATTTCTTAGACGATGAATCACATCATCATATTAAAATGATATCAAATAACTTTGTTTATTATATATATATATATATATATAATAGTTTTATATATTATATAATATAAATTATACGTGTCTTGTGTATCGTGGAGGAGTGTGCAGGGAGAAAGAGAAGTGAGATGGCTTTAGGGACTCACTGCCTTAGGGCCAAAGCTGCACTAGATGGAAGCCACACACACACACACACACACACACACACACACACACACGCACACACGCACACGCATACACACACACGCCATTAAAGGAATAAAACCATGTTTTTGCTTTGTAAAAAACTCTGTTCAGTCTGTTCAAGTGTTTTCAGGGGAGCTTGAAGAGATGAATCCAGGATGTGAGGGAGCGAGGAAACAAGGCTGTCCATTAGTCAGCTACTGTGATAGTCTAAAGAAGCCAACCCTTAATGGCCTCTCTGCAATAATTGCTACACTACCTCTTCTGTTCCTATTCACTGCTACATGACATGCTTTTGCTGGAGCCACCGTAGTTCAGTATGTCCACATCCTAGTTCTTGTCAAAGCACCTCTGTGGAGCATAGTGCTTTACAAGTATCACTCTAATAGAGAGGGTCCAGGTAAAAACTCTGAAAAGAAAGGGCTTTTTTTTTTGCTGCCTCCGTCTCCTTCCTGCCCTCTGCTGCATTTCTTTAGTTTTCTCCTCACCCTCTCCTCTCCTCTCTAGGCTGCAGGCTTTATTGATGCAGAAAGTTAGAGGCTCTCAATGTGTGAAGAGGCCACATTTCTCATGTCTACTCTCTCAGGACTACCTAATGGTTTGGTTGCTCTAAGAGTCTTGGGGACTCTTCAGGTTTCTAGATAAAGTTCTAACCCGTTTTCCCATTGTCACACAATAAAATAGCCTGCTTTACCAGCAGCTTTTGTCGCTATAGGGGTCCCTGTACATATGTGGTGTGTGTGTGTGTGTGTGTTTGTGTATGAGAGACAGGAAGAGAGAACGGGAGGCAGGGATGAATGGAGAGTCTCACAGGTCCTCCAACTCAGCCCAGGTTAATGGAAACCATTATCACACACAGCCACTCTGTCTGTACAATCAGAGCTTCTCTCTCTAAGGGAGACACTTTGTCACACACACACACACACACACAAACATTGAATATATTTGTACCATATCTTAAGCCTTCTCCACTTGTCTAGCTACCTACTGCAAAGTTCCTCAGCCTGTGCAGGAGAGACTAATTGCTTTAACATACAACTGCCACTCTCATTTGCAGCAATAAGGAACACTAAGGGTCATTTTACTGAAATGAGTCAGAAACTGTCAGCTAGCAGCCCTGACTAAAATCTCCCTGCCTTCTCATTTGTTTTTTTTTTCTTTTTGTCTGCTTCCTGAACCTGGAAATGCTTTCATATCAAGCAGCAAATGTGGCCCAACAAACTGTTTTTCCTCTTAAAAAAGAAAAGAAACAAAAGCTGCAGTGACATAGATTTGCCTGCTACATTTGCTGCAAGGCACAAGGCAGCATCAAACATTTAGCAATACATGAGGCATACTTAAAAGAGGCTCACAATCGTTTGCTGGGGAACATTTTGGACAGTTTTGTTTGTCTGTATTCATGCAACTAAGCAAAGGGTGTAAAGAAAATGCAGCGATTCCTTTGAAAAACAGCATGCTCTCCTCCCACAGTGATTTGATTGCTGAAGGCACAGAGAAGTGAAATGTCAAATCTATCTCTGTACAGGCCATATGTGTATTTAAGAATGTCTTTATGACACTGGATAAAAATATCTCTGTTAACTAAAGGTACAGAGAGATGATGCGAAACATAACAAGGATCCAGTCCAAACCTAAGTGTAAGGTGTGGGCAATATATCATTTAAAAAAAATTAAGAGTTTAGAGTATGTTCTTTAATTTACATTCGAGAGAGGAGGACCACTTGCCTTGAGGGTGAACAGGTGAACTAAGTGCTCTAAACATTGGAATTTTTTTTGTTCTTTTCTTTTTTTATCAGAAGGAAATTGTCTTTTGGTAGTATATAGTTGCAAAATATGACCAGGTAGTTAAAAAGGACGGAAAAAACATTGTTCATCTCAGGAGGATGTTAAAATACTGTGCCATGGCTATGAAAACAGACATATCAATCCCAAGTCCAGTCATGGTTGTAGAGTGATGGCCTTACAGCACAGATGTTCTCTAGACAGGACACATTACAGCTAAAAGATGAGAAAATAACAATGGAACATGGGTGTATATCGTGGATTGGGGAGAAACAAATAATACACACACTACCATGTATTCCTTGCTGGACAAAAAAAAACTCCTGGGAGCTGTAGTTTGTTGAATGCAAACAAATTAGACATTGTTTAACTTTAAAATCCCAAATTATAGTAGCAAGTGCTGAACTAGATAAACATTTATCTTAGAATATGGATAGCAAACCTCGGGAAGACCATTCACTTTTTCAAGAAGACAGATTAGCTGCAACGGCAAAGAAAAATCATTCACTTAAAAAATCTAGGGAAAGAGCAGTTAGCCCGGACGTGACATCAGGACTTCAGCTCTGTGTGGTGTGTGTGAATGTGTGTGTGTGTGTGTGTGTGTGTGTGTGTGTGGTGTTCAATGCATTTTGTGTGCTTGAGTGTCCAGCTTTTGTGTTTATGTGTGTTTGTGTATGGACACATGCCACTGTCTCTTTGTTGATCCTGTCTCAATCAGGGAGTCAGCCCATCACAAAAGTCACAATATTGCTTCGTATACACACACACACACACACACACACACACACACACAGACACAGACACACACACACACAGACACACACACACACACACACACACACACACACACACACACACACACACACATAGTAACCCTGAGTTCCCCTGTAAACTGTTTACAGTGCCTTCTCTCTCCCTTATGCAGACATAGGCCAAAGCGTCAGTGTTGTGTTCAGATAATCCCACTGTTTAGGCTTTGTTGGCGGCCTCTAGCTACAATATGCACTGTATGACCTGAGGGGAAAAAGTGTTTCATTTGTGTGCATGTTTGAATCTGTCACACACGTCAAGGACCCCCTCTTTACTCCCCCCCCAGCACTAATCTTCATCTATATCCATCTTAAGTATGTTTGGGTTCTGTCTCTCCCCTGTCAATCCCACCCCCCCTCCCAATCTTCATTTGTTTAGCTGAGCTTGTGCTTGTTTTCTTGTCGTTCTCCCCTTGATTGAGGTTGACCCAGCCGTCTTCAGTATACAAACACGCGCATGTGCACACGCACACACACACACACACAGACACACACACACACAGACACACACACACACACACACACACACACAGACACAGACACAGCTCCTGACTGTGTGTACAGACACTGTGTGGTTTGGCTTGCTTTGTGTAGCAACGGCCCAAGGTAGGAAATGCTGTTTAGATTAAGTGCGTTCTGATGTCCTCCCAAGCCTTGTTCCTGCTGGATCACGACCCGTTTGCACCACAAACCTCTCTAACACTACATGCGGAAACACCAGTGGTTTAGGGTTAGGCATAGGACAGTGGAGGTTTCTGTTATAGGATTTTACTAACCTCTCACCACATCCTCTATGTGACTGGCTCTGGTATGTTTTTTGCATCTATGCCACTGTTCAACTGTTTATTCCTTGTCATGGATGTATTCTTTTATCCGATGCCTTCAGATGTTGCCCAATTTATCTTTGGTTTCCAGGTTTGCACTGTGAACAGCTCAAACACAAGTGTGTTTTACATGCATGTTTTGAACCTGATTTTTCCTGATTTCCTTAGAGGTGCTCACAGCTGCCAAACAATGAAGTCCAGCCAACTAGGGCACCTAAATAACAGCTATCAGAAATAAATAGCTGACATCTGATTCCTGCTCTATGTTTTAATAGCGGTGAAAAGGAAAGATTTTTTTGTCCATAAAGTCGGTGTGGTCTCCTTATTTTCTCTCAACAGGCAGTCCTCAAGCTGAGAAATTTTCCACATAATCAAAAAAGAATCACCTTGGTCTAAAGACTCACAACCCTTAGTGTGGGGGCTGTGTTTGCAAGAGTGTGTGTGTGGTTGTGTGTGTGTGTGTGTGTGTGTGTGTGTATGGGATGGGGTGCTGTTCAGAAGTCTGATAATTGCAGGAATTTTAGCTGCTTTGTCTCGGTGGCCCTCTTTTTGATCGTCTCCCTTCTGCTGCTATTTGAAAAAATATATTAGATTATTATATTATAACAATTAAATAATTAGACTTTATTTATAATTATTTATTAGATTGATTGAAAAACAACTGTTTTGTTGTTTTACTCTAAATTTAGGAAAATTAACTATAAAATGCTTATCTAGTTGTTGTATTTCATTTTATTCATTTTTGCTAATAGATATAAACTGTCCAACACCAATCTGCATTAAAAAAATCCTTTCTTGAGTTTTCAATACAATAAATCTATTTTAAAGCTAGACCTGACAAAAGGACAAAAGTGATTTACTGTTGAGTTGAAGACCCCAACAATGAAGTTGTGATGGATAAAAGTAAAAAAAAAATCATTTTTGTTCCTATTTTTCAAGCTTCAAAAGGGCTTTTTATCCCATAATGCAAGGGGCTTAATATATTAAATCTCAAGCTACGATAGCCATTAGGACATTATGAGGGTTTATAGACATTAGAAAGCTCTGTCCAAACCTACAGAAGACATTATAAAAAAGTCCACAGGCTGTGTAATATTAATCATGATGAATGCACAATGTGGAAGAAAAAAAACACGGCAAAATTGTCATTATTTACATTGTCAAATTAGGTAAAGATTAATGAATTGCTGCAGAGGCCATGCATCCAAGTAAGAGATGTAATTAAATATATCGTATGACATGCAGATCAAAACCCTTTACTCTCAGCTTAAGTGCTTGTATACAATAGAATTGGCTCAGTGTGTAATGTGCAGTGGCTGCACTGTTGACTCTTGAGTGAATTGAGTGATGTGTGATGAAGGGGAGCAGGGTGGCAGGAAACCCAATAGCTTGTGTCAGAAGTTATTATCACCTAATTTGAGCAAATTTAAAATACAGATGATCAACATTCAAAAATCTTTACTGTTGCTTATATGAGGTGTTTTTATTTTTTTACTTGATTCAAGGTCTTTGATTTTTGCTTGGTTTGTTCAAAAAGGACTTTCTATAGCGATGGTAGAAAATGTGTCAAAATACAGAACAGAAAATCAAATAAACAATGAAAGTTGGAGTTTCCCAGTCATTGTTAACGTGCAATGTCTTTAGATTGATTCTGGTAGGGGGACCTTGGATAGATGTCATATCTCGCTCCTCCTGTTTCCTGCCTTTTTCTATCCTGTAACTTTTAAAGAAAGGGAAAAAAATGGAAAAGAAATTGTTTTAAAAAGAAAAATGCACTTTCTGGTACACCCTGTTTTTTTGTGTGTATGGGAGGATGTTGCTGTGAAGCTGTAGATGAAAATTGTGAGATGTGATGAGAGCAGCAAGAAACGGCACAGACACCTCCCCTACACTTGTCTCAGTGGTCCCAGTATCATTACCAGCACCGCTGCGGTGCACTGTCTTATCTACAGTGGCAACTGATACAGTGACAGCCACTCCTCCAGGACACACACACACACACACACACACATATAGTATATATCCACGTAATGATCAATGCCATGCTCACAGTGCTCACCAATCTGCAGCAGTTTTCCCTTTGGGTCCTCTTCTCTGAGGCTGCGGCGTGTGTGTGGCAGAGGGATGATAGGGTGGATGGTTATTTTTCGATATGAAATCTTCCGTAATGTTTAACGTTTATACTCAGTTAATGAAAGATTATGTCACATCTGAGCACTATCCAAAAGATCTTATCAAGTCAAGAGAGGGCAGTCAAGTCTTTCTGTCTATTGTTTTGTAATTTACATACTCTTACTCGGCTGCTCTCTCGCTCTGTCTCACACACTCACACACACACGTTCTGCCACTTCATTGGAAATCTTCAACTAACCCCACATGCCTTTGATTTGTGAGCTCAGCCAATTCAGTCACACAGGCTCACAGTCATTTAAAATAACTGCTCAGGTGGGACCCATGGATGTGTGTGTGTGTGTGTGTGTGTGTGTAAGGCAGACTCAGTGACTTCATTCATTTTAGTGGCTGAAAACGCGGTCCACACCTGTTCAATATACCACGTTAACATTCTCAAGTGGTCTTAGTCACATTAACGCTTTGAACCTCAAACCCACACACACATACACACACTTACACACAGTTCATCTGCTGTGTAAAGTCCAGTAAAATTACGATTCATTTTTATATAGCTTTTTCTATCCAAGTTCAAGGCTGTGTGTTGCTATGAGCATTTACACCTGGTAAAGTGGCTGTAACCAGTTTAAATGGCAAAACTGGCTTCCTTTTTTAAATTACTCAGATTATATATATCTCCTTCTCTTCTAACCCTGCTCCTTCCATCTGAACCAGATAATTAAATTATTCTGTATGACCATCTCCTTTTTTCTCTCGATCTCGTCTTCTCTTCCTGTCTGCCCCATTCACTCTCTCGGCTTTCTGTTTGTGTATGAAATGATGTAATCAGGAAGTCAATTTATGATACAGTAAGTATGGAGAAATGGGTAACTTTTTTCCCCTACTTTTTTGTTGACATGAGAGGCAGTGCATAACAGTCTAATGTAGCCACAACCACATGTGGTTACATATGTCCGATACTGTATGTATTCTCTTGGCAGCAGAGCAGAGGATGACTATTGTTGCCCCGATCAGATCCACTCCTATTAATCATGTGCGTGTGTGTCTGTGGGAGCGTATGTGTCACTGAGAAAGAGTGCACGAAATACTCACTGCATAGTCAAGGAACCTGAATATACATCAAACAAGAGCCTACACAAAATGTGTACCCAAATATGTACAGTGATACAAAAGGACAGGGGATAAGAAAAATAGATGTGTATCTGAGCTACCATACTACCATATGCAGGAGAGCACATTTTAAATTAACTTTGAAATTATTATAATTTGAGTGAACACTGGCTCAAACTCTCTTACTTACACATGAACGTTATTAATTTTGTCTTGAGATGCACAAGACTGTTAAAAAAAGTCATTAATGTTGTAGTCACTCATATAAGTCACATATTGCAGTTATCACATTTATAAAGCACTGCGGCATATTAAATAATTACTGAACTAGTGAAGATATTGTCACCACATGTAATTGCAACAGACCAATAAATTAAGTTAGGCTTTAAAATATTTGTATTTGATGAGTATCACATCTTTTTTATGTAAAGTAAATATATTATAGGTCCCATATTGTTGAATGCTAGATTTAAATAGCTTTTTGATTAGAAAAAGGTCTAGGTGTTTTACAAAAATGATGCCATGTTTCAGAAACCGTTACTCCACAGAGAAATGCGCACGGCCTGTATTTAGAAACTGTGTCTCAAAACGAGCAGTCAGGACTTTCGTGGATTTGGGCCACCACAACAATACAGTCAGTGCCGACATTCCCAGCCATTCAAATCAGCCGATTAGAGGAGAGGCTCATTAATATTAATGAGACCGACCCTAAACGACCTGTTCTTTCTAAAGATACAGAGAGGATCTTGAAAAAGATAGAAAATGTAAAACTACAGTGAGATGATTTTTCATATGTAAAACCACCAAATGTATCTTGTTAGGGATATCAAAACTTCAAATAAAAAGTGTATGATATGGGACTTTTAATTTATACTTGCTGACGTGAGCTGTTGCCTATCAACAGCTGTAGTAAGCAACAAAAGACAGATGAACACTGAAAAGACAGATGTTGGAAAGAATTTCTCAAAAAAGTGATAAATCCAGGACTGGCGGGGATCGTGGGGAAAATGGAGATATTGTCATCGGTTTGAATTTACTGCAGAGAAAGACAAGAACATCACTGTGAGAAGTAATTCATGCTCTGTTCAGAAATGAGTCCACATGTTTGCTTTTTTTCATCGTTTGATCTGCCACTTTGATCTACCAATATATTTGTATCAGATTTGTAAAATAACAATACTGAGAATAAAATGTAAAGAATTTTTATTACAACGCTTCTAAGAAGCTCCCCAATTTACTAAAGCTGCTCAACCAAATTCCCCGTCCTGTTGGCTTCTCTGGGACGCACATAGACAAACATGCATAGGATAATTCAAAGACATACATGTAGCTGTTTCTTTCACAATTGTTCATCACATTTTACTGAAATTGACATGCCTCCTAACAAGTTGTATCAGCAAATCAGCTCAGTTTGATGTGCAAGTCTTCTTCCCTCCTCTTTCTACTTCTACAGTGATGTTTGTGTATCTTTGAAAAAAAAAGAATAATCCCAGCTGTAATCAGATTCTGTCTTTAATACTTTGATTTGAGGATAATTTGACATTCCTTTTGGGGGCCTCATGCAGGTGAGCTGTTACTGTACCTCACCCAATGTGCAGTAGCTCTGTTCTCCGTACTTTGGTTAAAGACTAATCTCATGAAAACTGGGTTCAGTGGATCAATAACTGCGCACATTTATTATACATGTATTGTAACTATTTTTTCATTGTCTTTGAACAATGGATTTTTGTAGATAAGTTTCTGCTTTAACATTTGAACCGTTTTTTGTGTGTGCATATGCATGTTATGTGCGTGTGTGACCATGGACGGGTCCTATATGGAAGCAATTACTGGCAGCGAGGGCCCTCAGACACCCACAGTGCCTCTCACTCTGGGCCAAACGGAATGTCTCTCCCTCCCCCTTTTCCCTTTCTCTTTCTGTCTCTCTCCGTTTCTTTCTCTCTTTTTACTACCTCTCTCTTTCTGTCTTACGCTCTCTTTCTCTGGTCTAAATTACTTTCGTATGAGCCCCAACAAAGGGGCAAGGTGAAACCCCTTTCTTTTTTTCTTTATTGGGAACAAAAACCCAGCCATATTTTAATTCACATCACACATTTCCAATTTGCGCAAACAAGCCCTGAAAATACCAGCGCTAATTAGACTAAACCTTATGTGTGTGTGTGCTTGTGTGTCTGTGTGTGCGTGCTTACATGTGTACATGCTCCATGAAAAGAGAGGCCATCTCCAGTTGCATTACTGTACCCCCTTTGGGTACCGTGCTGGCTAGTTAGTATGCGCAGCCAGAGCCATGTCGGATACGGGTTTTTGGGGGGTCCCTGCATCATGTGGTTTGGGCAACACGTCCTCATAATTAAACAACCACATAGGTCGATTGCACTATGCATACCAGAATGACCCATAGGCGTGTTTGGGTCTGGTTAGGTCTAGGCACAAAAAGCACTTGGATAGGGATAGGGTTGCATCATGGGGTAGGTTAAATTGATCACTTGAGACGTGAAGTTCGGCAACCTTTGTCATCATGACAATATTTTAAAATTTTAACATTTTTTAAAAACTATCCTGACTCAGGGTTGGAAACGTGGACGCAAACAGTGGTTTCTTGCAGTAGACTTTTTGCCATCTATTTATCCGACCCTCCCTCATCCCATCACTTTGGATCATGGAAAATGTTTCACCATATCAACCAAACTGTGTCATTTCTCAATGTCAAAGAACAACATTTGCTGGATAGCGTCTTTCACTCAAACAGAACTATAGGTAATTTCTTTCTAACTGAAATTTTGACGTGGGCTGGGTTTGGTTGGAGAACTAGCTGCTACCTTGGCTTTTGTCTATGCGTGTGACATTGTTTGTAAAGGTAAGGTTGTTTTTTTCAGCAATCTTAATTAAAAATGTAATGCTTGAAACACCGAAAATAAATTGAATTAGGGGTAAAGCATCCATTGAAACAGAAACCACAGATAAACTGGCAGCGAGCAGTGACAGGATTGCAGTTGTCAGGGTTTGGCAAACCGTTGTCACCCCCTCTCTTGTTACAGTAAAGAAAAGCTCAATGGAGGAATATCGTCAGCTGTGCCAGCGGTCTCTCCTCCTCTGTCTGTGGGAACTGAGAAGTCAGTATTTGCCATGTGTATATCCCTCCAAACTGAATCTAAATGAGATAAATAAGTTCAGACTAAATTGGCAGCTTGTGTCCAAAGTGATTATTCTTTCCTTAATGTCTCCTCATTGGAATGGGAGAAGACTTGGCCTGCGCGGGAATACCGCGGGGTGGGGCAAAGCGGTCTTTTCCAACACAAAGAAGTGACGAGTGATGGCAGCCAGAGTTTACTTGTCAAGGTTTTTAAACACACACGCACATGCAGAGTTCTCATGTGCTAACCCCGTCCTCTTCAAACAGTTTGTCTCTCACTCCACACTCCTCCAAACTTGGCCCATGACAAGGCCTTACATTCCCTTCCCATGAGTCCTAGCGTGGCTAGTCAGCAGAAGGACCCCAGATTGTGCTGGCTGCATCGACGCCTGCCTCGTTTGGGAGCGTGCCTGGGCCCTCCGTCTGAGTAACCTTGGTTTGCCCCCTCTGTTTGTGAATTCCTGCCGTTCCAATAGGACCACACTGTCCCCAGCAAAATGCTTTCTGGCAGTGGGCAGCTGGACAGGCCGGTGGGAAAGTGAAGCGAAAGCTCAGATTCCCTGTCAGGCAAATAAATAAGCCGTGATTGTACAGTTTCACCTAGGAGTCATTCTTGTGAGTTTGTTGAACAAAAAAGGACAAAGAGCCGAGCGTCGGAGCGTGTCTGTTATATGCAACACGCTGCCAGGTCAAGTGTCGTGAAGAAGTGACATTTGATGGTGAATTACTGGTCACAGTTTTAGATAATTACCAGTTAAGAAAAATACACCCGTCTTATCAGATCACCAGCGCTGATACCGATTCTGGTTCTGATTGGTGCCTCAAGTTGAGCAAAGTGTTCTGATTGGTGGTTCAAGCCCCACGAGAGGCTGCGATTTCATTCTGTGGCAGTGTTTTGTGTCTGCCAACACCCAGACTCTGGAGTGTTTAGCTTTCACGGCTACTTCTGCTGTCTGAGGAATATCACGGACTCGAGTCATTTTTAGTTCTGTCTCTCCTACTCTACATTTCTTTTCACTTTTTCTTTCACCGCTCCTAGTTTAAAATCATAGTTATTTGCGGTGCAGTGCTGGATCATTCGTGGTTTTCAGAATGGCTGTATTATTCCAGTATTAAGTATCTAGTCTTTCACCATAATGTTATAAGAGGCTTCCCTGGTTTAAAATATCAGATTGCACAAAATGGTATAAATATTAGTATCCTCCCAGTCATTTTCAAGGTCCCATTTCTATAGTTTGGAGCTTTGATAATTCATTGCATATTTCTAACATAGCTTCATCGTGTTACAAGAATCTACGATTTCTGCATATCATTATGTTTTAACATCTTGGTTTGTTTATTGTAACTTGGTAATTGTTACCGTTATTTGTTTTATAAAGGGGATGAAACAATTAATTGATCAACAGAAAATCTATCACAATAAATGTTGAAAAAAGCTGAACATTTGCTATTTCCTCTGTTTAAAATTATTGACGCTTGTTTGGACAAAACCAAACCTTTCAGTGTTTTCTAATATCTTTTAGACAAAACAATTGATATTGATAAATCATTAATTAAAAGGTAAACGACAGATTAATCCTTCCTGAAAATAATTGTTAGTTGCAGCGTAGTTCTTTTCTAACCTGTTAATCTGTCTGCCTGTCTACATCTTTGCTGGCGCTTCACCCTGTCTATCTGTTTGTTTGACGGTCCACTGTGTCACAGCGCTACTAATGGCCATTGCTGAGCCAGCCACTTTCTAAATGACACCCTCCTCCGCTCAATACAGCTGCCCTGCAGTTATGCACTCGCTCCTCTCCCCCTTTTCTTGTTTCCTCCCTCCAGTCTCCACCACTTCCTCTCATGCACAACAGTGGCTTCCCTCTCACGCGTGGAAGAAAAGCAGTTTCTTGTCAATTTTCTCTCAATATTTTCCACCGAACATGCCTCTTGATGAAAGAACCTCGTCTTGTCAGACACACACTCGCACACTTTCATACATCACATGTCAGTGGCTGAATGAGTGACTGACAGCGTACGACCGGAGCATCGTCTCCCCGCTGATAGCTGCGCCCTCACCTACAGGACGATCCGTTCATTCATCATTCATCCCTCCCACTTCTCTCTCTACGTTCTTTTATCTCTTCCTCCCTCTTCACACCACATCCTTTTCTCTCCTTTTAATCATCTTTATCTTGTTGTTTGTGTGTGTGTGTGTGTGTGTGTGTATGTGTGTTAGCAGCAGAGGGTGGTGTAGCACATTTCCTCTATTGTAACACTGAGTCGTGCTGAAGACGAATGGAAGCCAAATTGAGTTTGGCTTTAGTTTGACTACATCAACGCTGCCAGACTAAATCCTGGATCAAAACACACTGATGATCGCTCTCATTCTCCACACATATCAGCTGTCCAACCTTTGCATACCCCAGGTGCCACTTGGATTTAATTTAGCTCAAATGATTCCATTGATTCTCGAAGGCATTGCAGTAGCAATCGCCTTCACCTCGTCTTTTCTCTGAATTTTTCTTTCCTTGGACCACACACGCTCAGAAACTTCCCCCTCAAAGTTCATTGGTGAATCAGCTGGGGGTTCCAGCATCCTAAAAGATGGTGGTGGCAACATTTTGGCACTGGTAGCTCATAACTGGATTGCTGTAATTATTCATTGGGAGAGTGATGCCTTCCAGGGGCTGAAGATTGATTAGCTTTGATATGCGACTTAGTGTAATCTGTCTTTGACCAGGGCACCTGTCCAAATTGGCAGGAATAATAAAAAGAGAGGAGGTTATTTTTAAAGAGAGAGGAGAAATGAGTGTGCAAATGAAGTTGGTGGTGGGTGGACAAAGGAAAGAGAGAAATATTGAGGCATATCCTGTGTCACGTCTCTCGTGGCACCCTTTGCTGTACACAAATCATCAATCTGCAAACAACAGTAGGGCAACCATTTTGGTTCCAGTTGAGCACGGCTCTCAAGCTAAATAAAGCTATTACAACCTAAAATTCAGCACCTCTTATTGTCAGCATTGTTGTGTACTTAGTTCAAAGTGTTGGTTTTCTAAGCATATTTGGGGTATGTTTTTTTTGCTTGTTTTGTCAGCCAGACTAACGTGATCCTCGGTTGTCTCATTTTCCACGACTAAAGTGTGTCTTCACTTAATCCTCCAGTGGAGGCATGGCAGAACTTAAAAGGCTCTGATTAGGCTGTTGTGTCCCACAGGTTGGCTCGATATAAACTCGTGACACACTCACAGTGCCCATACAAACCCCAGAGACCTCTCTTTGTGTTAATTAAAGGAGTCTCAACTGCAATTAGCAGGCTTTACAATGAGCGTAGCCGCAGATAGACACATACATGAGCACACACACACACATACACACTCTGAAACAGATACATCCAAACTGTGAGCACATTTACACGCCCACAAACACCCAGTTTACAGTTGCTCAAGCATAACAAAGCCATTGCAAGTGTACTGGATTATCTGTGTTGTCCACATTTGATGATCACATTTGATGAAACACTACAGACACTTTTCAGTTACCTGTAGACCAAATAAAGACTATATGTTGCATAAACAATTTATTTCTTATCTATTAAAAACAACAAAAAATATTTAAAAAATCTGCCAATTGTAAGTGGTTTTAATGCAATGTTCAAAAACGTCCTGTAGAATCAAGTGTAATTTTCTTGATATGAATGCAGGTTTATTGAAAATTATTAAAAAGGTCCTCTTGTACAGTTAAGAGAAATTACTCTGTCACCCCTCTGGCAAAACTTCCAAGTTCCATGAAAAATCTTTAACACTAAAAATAAGAACACAGTACATTCCTTGTTAGAGATTGTTTCACCAAATACTAATACCATTTATCTTTCATTGCATATATATATATGATTTCTGCTGACACCCCATTTCAGTAGAGATTCATGCTTGTTTCCCCCGCCATTTGTGATGCTCAAAGCAAGTAAAAATACGATTTAAAACATTCAACAACAATGCGCTTTTCCACAATAATGTCCTTGTTAATTTGGATCTGCAGATCCACAGACCTCACTGTAAACAGCTTTTATTGGAACAATTTTCCACTGAAGAAAATTGTCTTTAAATAAACTACTGCGAGCACCACACACACAGCTCCTTTCACCCCTATTGTATTGAAACATCACACACTTCAAATTTATTTTTTGTAATGTTGTAAGTTGTAATCCATCCCCGATACCTTGTGATTTCTTGTGTTTCATGTTGCATGTTTTACTATGGAGGGTGAACCTGGATCAGCCGGTGTAAACCCTGTTAGACCTGTAGTGCATGGGTCCACGGTGGCCAAATGGCCCATCTCACCCAATGTGCTCCAGCCTTGTCCACAGGAAATCAAGGCCAGGTGGAACTTAAGTGAATGAAGCCCCACTTTGGCACATTCTGGCTCATGTGATGTAGGCAAGAGCAATGCCCCCCTGGAGCTTGGAGGTTGGGGAAGGACACAGACACACACACATGCACAGGTGCGATTACCTATTTGCTGATGCTCACACATGAGCACAAACTCACAGAGGATCGGTGCTGTCAACTCTGTGGCAACGCTGCTTCGACACTCCACTCCCATATTTACTTATTTATTGGCAGCGATGGCTGTGATGACAGGGCCATTCACTCTCAGAAAGCCTCCTGGACTCCACGACATCCCTTCAAGCAATAGCGTAAAAATTTTAAGAGCCCCGGGCCCGGTTTGATGATTTTGACATGAGTTAGTGCGTAGCCGTGTTGTCGGGTGCATTCAGGGGGCTAACTGTTCTAATGCGTTTACCCGCTAGCCTTGTCTGTGCGTCTCAAACCGGAGCGAAGTGTCACTTAATAATTTAGCCGTTGGTTGCGTCCCCCCTCGCCGTCCGTCCATCCATCCATTCACAGCCCTTTATGTCTTGCCTCTGGGAATGCGGACGCCATCGCTCTGCCTCTTTGGGAGTGATAGAACCAGTGGAGACAGGTGACAGAATCTGGTGTGGTGGTGCGTAAGGACAAAATGAACGAGACTGACTGTGAGGGAAAGAGGGACGGACAGCGGGGTGAACATAAACTCTCAGAAACTGACAAGAATTAAAGGCGCTCAGGGTGATTCATGGGTGACTAGAAGTTAATGAACAGCAGACCTTTTTTGGATGTGATTTTTTTTTTTTTTTTACAATGCAGGTTTGTTACACAAAACTACATGTTTATTCTGTATTATGTGTCTTATGTATGAAAGAAGATGGAATATATATGTTCATGCCTTGTACACACACACACACACACACACACACACACACACACATACAGCTGGGTTTCTGGCCTGTGCGTGCCAGATGTGGACAGGAGATCTCCCCCTCTCTCTCTCTCATATCAATGTTTTCAGACTAATAGGTTCTTGTTCTTCATGGAAGTGGTTATAAGGCGAGAGCGGGAACTCAAAGCGTGCACGCCAAACCTGTGGCCACGGTTGTAATAATCAAATAATGTAACTTGGCCACGTGTAAGAATGTGTGTTAATACACGAGAGCTTTCAACAAAGTCTCCCAATGCCAGTGGCCTCCTATATACTTTAATATGACTTGATGTTCACTTAACCCCCCCTCTTTCTTGTAATTGAAACCTGATGGTGGAATAATAATCATTTCTTCATATTTCTTTTCCTCTCTCTGCATTCACTAAGCAGATTTTTGCCTTAGCTGTGGGATAGTATTATAATTACAGAAGGTTTGGAAGAGGGGAGGGCAGCGATGGGCATTTCACTTACAACCTCTACATGGGTTCACTGGAAGAGAAGCTAAAATGACTTTTTAATGCGCAGATCGTTTGGATGGTGCAGACATCATGCGGACCTTTAAAAATAAAAAATATATAAGCTTTTGAAGCTACACTATCTTCTTTTCTCCTCTTCACACACATAGTTGAAAACAAGATGAAGAAGAAAGGCAGAGAAGAAAGATGTGCCGGGAGTGAGAATTGAATCTCAACTCTTTTTTTTTTTTGTTTTGTGTGTGTGTGTGTGTGTGTGTGATTGAAATACTTCTAACTTGGAACTGAAGTCCCAGACCCGAACTTTGTTGCTTGTTTGCTAAGTGGTTCTATTACCACAGGATGATTTGTGTGACGTTTATTTGGGAGTTTTTTTTGGCCGGGGAGAGTCACAAGTGTTTGTGTGTTTGTCGTGTTGTTAGTGGTTATGTTCCTTGTCATGTGTGTGCCATAAATAAAGACTCCCCTGGCTAATGTAACCCACATGTTCTTTGTTCCCACCTCCTTCGCAGCTCAGCATTTGTTTTCTGGGAGGATTAAGATGATACACAGGTCTTTTGGACTGTGCCTCAGCTTTTGTGAGGTCATAGAATTTTTTTTTGTTATATCAAAAGCAGTCATGGACTTCCCTGTTACTCACAAAGGCTAACCAGTATAATGTGTGATTCCCATTACTTCACTAGCTCACCACTGAGCAGATGTACAGCTGGTGAATGATGAACTCGCTTGAAACACATTTGCAGTCAAACCCAGACAGGCATTTTTGACTCTTTCGCTCTCGATAGAAAATAATAATTTGAATGCCAAGCTGTCCCCGAGGATGACCCTGATTTTAGCTACCCCTATTCCCCTTTCCAGCACCTGTTTTTGGATAAATACTTTTTTATGAAAACAAATAAATAAAAAAAATCAATCAGATTAGTTCTGTTAGGGATTTTTCTCTGTAATATTACCAGTAAAAAAAAATGACACTTCCAGTGGTGATGTGGTACTCACATACTCTACTTGAGTAGCCTCCTGGACCTTGTTACTTTCCACTACTTTCATTAAAAGGAAAACTCATCCCACATATACAGTAGCTTGGTTATCAGTTCATACGTCCAGCTTTTGGTAGCAGTCGAAATTACGTTCTATGACTTAGTGTTTTTCAGACTGCCGGTTTGGGTTCCTCGTTATTCCTCAGTAATTCTTGGCTGCTTGTTCCCTCGTCCATTTCTCCAGTAAAACGTCGGGAAACACTTTCAACACATGTTTTCAGCATGAATTTATTTCCTCCATGGCACCAAAACCTGTTCCACAAGCCGTCAGAAATTCCTTTAACTAGGCTACTGAAAAAATCCTTTAGGGACAAACTCTAAAATATATACTTTAAGGGTACCATATTGTACGCTTTCCTCGGTTTTGTGAGAAGTCTTGGTATATTTGTGGTTTAAAGAACCAAAAAAAAACTCATCTCAATACAGTTTTAAAAACTCCTCTCTCAGGTTTCTCTCTGGAGCTCTAGTAAGAATAGGGCGTATTGTCTCTGTCTCATTAATATTAATGAGCCTCCTGTGACATCATAACTTCACAGAAGTGGCTCATTTTCACACACAACTTCTGAAGACAGGCTGTGTGCATTTCTCTGAGGAGTGCATGTTTGAAACAGCATTTATGTTACACAGAGACTTTGACGATAATGAAAAAGCAGTTTGAATCGGGGACATTTCAAAAGACAATGTATAACGCAACACTGTCTATTTAATGTTTGGAATATGCAACTTTTTAGTTCTCATTGTAAAGTCGCTACCTTCTCAAACATATCGAGAAAAAAATATATGTGAATTTTGGACAGCAATCCTCAAGCAGTTATGAAGGTCACCGCCGTCGATACACTTTCTTTTATCTGGGCCACCGCAACTGGAGAAAGTGTTTCCGTGAGTATGAAACAAAGCAAAAAGGTAAAAGAGATGTTATTAATCAAGTTAGAGGATAAAAAGTCTTGAGATCGTGAGGGAGAATGTGCGGAAACTGCATAACAAGGGATGGGAAGTTAGCGGAGAGAAGAGGAGGAAGACTCTTCAGAGAAGGACTTTATCGAACTCTCAGCACTGGGTTTGGTGGAGATCAGGCTGCTGCCGGTGGTGGTGGAGGTGGGGGGGTACAATGGGGGCTCTGGCAGGGTTGCCACGGAAGCGTTCCGGATGGGCAGGCGGTCTCCTCTCAGGGGGTGAGGGGGGACGTGGGGCTGTCAGGGAGCCTGGCAGGTAGAGACACAACGCCCTGTGACTGGGGGGGAGCACGGGTCAGTGAGAGAGGACAGCAGCAAGGGGATGGAGGCGGCGGAGGGGTGAGGTGGAGGCCTGTCTGATGAGGTGAGAAGGAGGGAGTGGAGAGGGAGGGAGAGGATGGGGATGGAGGGTCAGACATGAGGGAAGTAAATGAGGGTGGAGGAGGAGGAAAAACCAGAGATGATTAGAAGAGAATTATCCAAGTGTGAGTGCAGGTCGGCTGCAGAGTTAGAGGATAGGAAGAAGAAGGAGAAAAACCAGGAGGGGCTCACATTGCCCTGATATACACATCTGAAACCAGCACAGTCCTTAGGCAATGATGGAACTCAACCTGTTCCGCTTCTTCTGCTTCTTACGTCTCATACCGAATGTAGCTGATCCTTGGACAAATAGTTTGCCCGAGGATCAATGTAGAAAGAAGAGCATCACAAACATTAATACTACAAAGCTGTCACTCGGATACTTTCGAATACTTCAAAACGTAAACAATCACAGGATCAATTCGAGAGTCTTGGTGGGATCAGCGAGTAGAGTTGCACAACTCCAGCAAATCACATATTCCCAAATTAATTTTCCCACCGTTCTTCTCTTTGCTAAAATTACCGCTATCATTCTTCCATTGGTTAGTGCCAGAACGACATTAAATACATATTGTGGAGTTCAGCAATCATTGGGGTCAAAGTTAAAAATAGTGGAACGTGGGCTGGAAAACTTGGTGGAAAATTATGTTCGTGATCGCTTGCTCTTTGCTACATACTATACATGACGCTCACAAGACACTTAAAGACAAAATACTGTTTTCACTGAAATGACAGACGCTAACCTTACTTTTAAACAAATGCACTAGCACTTCCTGGATGGGCCTAAAATGGACATACGCCATCTTGGCTGCGCTATGCTTTAAATTAAAACCAGACCAGCCACCATCTTGTTCGGTGATTTTTTGGTATATTATAAAAAGATACCTATTTTAACATGCAGATATTGAATCTGTGTTGATTTTAGATTAACAACGAGTGGCTTCAAAGTTTGGATTTCAATGTTTTGTAAATTGTGAGTCAGGCCTGATGCTGCTTCTCTAGCCCTCCCTGTGCCCACCTGCACAAGCTGGCTTTTTTTTTTACATTTAGATTTACAATTAGACAGACATTTCTTCAACACACTCACGCAGCAGAACAGAAAGCTCACGGCCAGTAAGGCGATATTTGCTGAATATGACAAAAAGTGAATTGATCAGAACTGTGGACTATATCTATCTATATCTTTCATCTTCTATCAAAGTAAATTACTTATCTTTGGATTAGGGTCCATTTATTCATTAGGAGTAAATATTTTGTAGAGGTAAATATTATTATATTTGCAACAGATTTTGGGTGAATAACATTATGTGTTGATTATCTATTGATGTGAAAACTGAAAAAGTGTGTGTGAAAGTTTTTTGCAGGAAAGAGAAAGTGAGGGTACCCGACATGCTGGTCTAGAATTTGCTGCAATTTGGTGAATAGAACAATGGTCTGGTCAGGTTCTTGCTGGCAGAGTCAGAGGTACACTTCATAAGTGTTGTGAGAGCGAGTGTGTGTGTGTGTGTGTGTGTGTCTGCATGGAACAAGTGTGCATCAGTTTCCGTGTTGGTTCCGATAAAATTGTATTTTTTCTCCTGACCTCCTGAGTGGAGTTTTGCCTTCTTGGAAAAACAAAAGTAGCACGTGGAGCACAACATGTGTCATTAGGCCATGAATTGCCAAATGGGCATTAGCAGATCGTGTTCTCAGCCAATAACATTTTGCCATTTATTGTTGTCACAAATACAGCGGAACATCTCAACTCAAAAAACGCTTCGCTGGAGTTTTTTTTTTCCTCTTATTTCTTTTCCACAAAAGTACGCTTATTATTATAGGACATATTGCTGTGATCAGTGACACAGACAATCATGTGGCTCTCTCTAGTTTCTCTCAGACCTTTCAGTGCCCCCGCTTTTCTCCCTCTCTCCCACTATCACAAGAAGAAGGCTGTTCCTGTCGGTGTCATATGATGTCTTGTGGCCCTGTAGTGGTAGCAGAACAGTGACAGTTCTATCCCTGTGCCATCTAATCGACACGCCATTCCTTGTCACATGGAGACACACACACACACTGTACATTTATGTGTGTGGGAGCATAAGACAGGTCACCCACAGTACTAGCCCTTAGCCATGGGTCATGACTTCTTCAAAGATCTTAAAGAATAAACTTTATCGTGGGTAGGTTGCCGCGGACTTAGTTCCGCCGCAATATGTTTCCAAACATGTGTGGAGATTCTTGTTACATTGCATCACATCATATTTATTTTGTAATCCAGGCATGCAGTGAGCAATTGAATTGAACTAAAAGCTTTATTGATCCACGGAGGGGAAATTAACTCATTACGGCAGTTTAAAATTAGAGGAAGATTGAGGAAGGCTGGTCTGAGCTGCAGTAACAGGCTGCTGCTAGTTCAGCACCAGCTTTCTTGAACAAACATTAGTAATCAACATACACTTTATCTAAAAAAAAAATCCAGGCAAACACTTCCCCATCTAGTATATCTGTGTCTCAATTACTGATCTTTATCCATTCATAGGTGGTTATTTTCTGCCACTATGGCACGTTTAGTTCTAAATACAGTAGCCCTGCGTAAACAGTCTAATAAAATAATAGGTACATATTATCTCACATCAGACAATACACCACTCACTTCAGACCTTAAACAAGCTATGCTCCAAATTTAACTTTTGTGTGTAGTTGGATTTCTGTCCTTGTCTTGGTTTACATGCAACTCACTGAGAAAATCGAATAATTAAGAGGATTTGCTCCCTCATGCGGCGCCACCTGTTGTTTCAGCCGGTTAATACGTCCATTAATGTATACATGTGTAAACTTGTACAAAAATAATTATAAACAACTTATAAATAAACAAATTATAAATTGCTTTTGTCTCTCTCTTTAAATTAATAATATTTCCTGGTTGCACTATGTGAAAATACATTGAATCGGTAGTAACTCTTTTTTTTTTTTTTTTAACCTGGCCAGGCTTCTCTGCTCCACTTTGTCCCGTCTCTCGTGTTTGTGCTCATCCGTTGCCCATCTGCCGAAAAAAAAAATCTAATTCCAATCGCATTATATAGGTGTTTTAATTTGACTGTGAAAAAAACAACTTGGTCTGATTTTGACTAAGATGTATACATGCATTTTAAAAATCTGACCATAGTCAGATTAACATAATCGACTGTGATCGTTCATATTGCATGCTGATGTTTCGTTCTGCCGGACCACCAGTAGGCATTATTTTTTCTATGCTGCTTTGTTGGATTCGGAACTGATAAATGTTGTACAACGGTTGTTTTTACATGACAGAGAAGAGAAGTTGGACTCTCTGTGCTTGCCAGGCCACTTAGAGACATGAATGAGAGGACCAATCACAGTTTTTGCAGTATGGGTCGCCACAATGTGTAGGTACAATTCTGGGAGAATGCATGTAACATTGCCTTTCATTTTCTGTGAAAAGTAAGAAAACCTGATAAACAAACAAGACTGAATAGAAAAAAAGGTTTGGAAATCTTCAAAGGTCAAAATTCTGTTTGTCTACCGTGTTACTTTTCTTGTTTTTTTTTTTTTTTTTGAAAAGGGATAATTTTTCATGAAATGAAATCACAAATGAACAAAACCCAACTCAAATTGGCCGTTTTACACAATAAAACAAGGGCAAATGGAATCATTATGTGTTGAGAGGGCTGCTTCAAGAACGGAGAGAAAAAGGTTGTCACCTGAAGGACCCAGAGGATTCATTCTCACAGCTCTTTTATCATCTTAACTTTTTACATAATAAAACCTCTGAGATGTTATCCTTTGCAGGTGAATATTTTAGAGAAGGCAAAGGTAAACCATGACAACATTTTTTTAACACTGGTGGGAAGTGACATCACCAAACGAGTGAGTAGCGCCTTTGTACAGTAGAGACTTAATATTGACTCACACTTCTGCGTACCAACAGCTACTAGACCACCAATTTTTCTGTGCATTCACGAAGCCTCCCTCTCCACACATAATCACAGCACAAATGATGTTGTTTCCCTCTGCCTTCTCCCTCTTTCTGCTCCTGTCCTTCCATTTTCCCTTGCTTTATTGTGTAAAAGGCCAATTTGACTTAGGTGTTCCACAGGTCCACAGTTTGCGATTTCATTTCATGAACAATTATCCCTCCTCAAAAACCCCCAAAAACAAAACAAGAAAACATAACACAGCAGACAAACATCATTTTGACCTGTGATGACACCTGAATCTTTTCAGATTATGCTGTTGTTTGCTTGAACCTTTTTTTTTTTACTTTGTGCAGAAAATGAAAAGCAAAGTACTTTACCTCTCAAGACAACTCAGCACTGTCTGACTTGCACCCAATTATGTTGAGACATTAGTTGAAGATGTTTGGGAAACGAACAGGCTGTGCTGACTGAGAGGTTTTATGTGTATAATGTGTGCTTAGTGATAACAGGTGCCTTCTGAAATACACTTGTAGCTTTCAATCAAAAGGGAAAGAGTTTGTTAAGAGGTCAAGAATGTTTTAACTTTTACTCTACCTGACATGCTCTTCGACCCTTAGTTCATTAGAGTCCTGGTAAAGCACTAATAAATGTGCCTGTGTTTGTCACACCACAGAAAAGTGTGTCCTCAACCACCCACAATTTGAATGATTAAATAAACGCCAAATGTTTGAAAATAGGGATCAAAATCATAAAAAATAAGCTGTATTCTCTGCTGTAAAGTGCTGGGGACATGTCTGCTGAAGGTACTAGGGGTCACCCTATTTAAACAGCCTAGCTGGATGACATATTAAAAATAAAGTATTGTTAGGAGTCACTGTATAATTCAGCACCTTTTTTAGCTAGGTGAATGTGTATTTATTTCAGTAAAAATGCAGTTCATATGACCAGTTTACAAGCAAATAATCAGCAGGCATCATTATTTAAAATTTTCATTTTTTCCAGTCGACTGTGTTAATGTTATTCACTTCTCTATTCAAGTTACTACACTGACTTGGGTGTTTTAACACATTTTTATCAGAACCAAGAGGGATTCACAGATGGTTCATTTGCCACCAGTAAAAAACAAACCGTGAGACACTTCTGCTCCAAGGATGCAAAAATGAAGCCGCCTTTTTTTTTTACACAGAGAAGTGAGTAGCGTTAACACCGAATTCCACTGAAAGAAAACACAACATAATGATGATTGGTGATGGAACGCTTGTTAACTAGTCATTTAAGTTCCATTTTTGAAAGAAGTCCACATGGCTTGTTTTAAATAGTGTATTTGTAAAAGGGAGTTTGGCATGGAATTGTTAACCACTGATGCTGATGTTTTTTTGTCTACAGTGTTAGGGGAGGGTCAAGATTTACCATATCCATTATTTACCATTTCCAATTATCAAGATAAGAACTGTTATATTAATCCAATATTATAATAATATATATCCAAGGAAATATTCAGCATAAGAAAAGAAAATAAAGAAAAGGAAGAAAATAGCTCATTAAAAAAAAAATCTAAATTTATGTAAATATATATATATATTTGTAAAATGTGTCACTTGTGTATTTTTGCATTCATGAAAGACTTGAGTCCTGACAATCCCTTTCTGACTGCTTGGATTGTAGGATTGTACCTCGGACTGTGTCGCTGGGGAATAAGGATGCTATGGCAGAGCTTTAACCTCATGCACACACTTGTATTGATCTGTACAAGCTTCAGTGACTGTTGCTACAGAGCTGGCTGCACTCTGTCATACGGGGCTCTCCCTGTCACCAGTCAGTGGCAGCTAAGCAGGAGTGCAACAACAAATCACGCAGCAGCACCCCATCAGCCTCTGAGCTAACACGCAGCCCCCGATCCAGCCCTCTCCCCAAACGGTGCCCCCCACCATTCTTCACTCTCCCTCTTTCTCTACCTCACTTTTCCTCTAATGAGTTGCAACACTGATAACGAGCCTGATGATCTTCCATTGATTCGGCTATCACTTGCTTGTCTGGTAATTGATCCGTAGCTGAGCCTCTAGTTAATTATATGGGCTTCGACATGGACCCCTGCCCCTGGGGGAATTCTCAAGTCCTGCACAATAATAGTTTTAATAAAAGGAGCCTGAGGATCTCTTGCATCCTCTTTTCCTCCCCGCTTCCCAGCATTTTCCATCTCCGTGATCCCACCTTCCTCCTTGTTTCCCCCCTTCTAAAATTCTCCATCTTCCTCTCCATCCCATATTTTTGCTTCTTCTCCTTTTCCCCTGTCATCACAGGCATTACCGTCAGCAGAGGCAAGGGGGAAGGAAGGAGAGGGATAGATGAGGAAGGAGAGTGAGCACAAATAACAGCCATTAACCAGCCAGGTCAGGAGCTGAGCCACCAGCTTAACTTAAAACATTGAGTGGCACTCGAAAAAACCCACAGACTAGCACATTTACAGACAAGATGGGAGGGAGTGATGAGAGAAAGAGAAAGCGTTAGCTGGAAAGCAGAAAGGAGCCTCGGCCGCTAAATTGTCACTTAATATAATTAGCCTGTGCCTCATGCATTACCTTTTCAATAAGTTGTGGAGCGGGTACTACACGGACAGGAGGTGACACATTATGCCTTTTACGACAAGACTGCGTGTGGCTTCTGACAAGGCACTGGCCACTATGCAAAAGATAAATGAAGAGAAGAATAAAAAGGGAGGGAGGCATAAAAAGTAAGAGAGCGAGGTAAAGAGATTGAGAAGTGACAGGAAAAAAAACACGAGAGACAAAAGGAAAGGATGTAAATGTAGGGAAGGAGAGGATATAATTTGAGCTTGAGACAAAAGCACAATTGCACATTTTCAAAGACAAAAACTGTAGACTTTTTTCTCTGCCAGCAGGAATCTCTTGTATAAAACATTTAAGGACTGGTGTGATAATCTCAGCAAATGCAGTTAGGGTTAACGCTACACTGCCATTAGTGTACTAGACCAAAGGCTTTTAACAGACAAACAAGCGGCTGTCTATAGCAATTTGCCACAAAATCTGAAGTGACTTTATATATCAGAAGCTGTGTAATGTAGCAGAGGAGCGAAGTGCTCTGTCTCTGTCCCTTTCTCTTTTGTTCCATGGCGCTGAAAAAAATCTGACATCTCTGTCTCGCCGTGGACTGAGGCACCTGGTCTGTCATTTCCCCTAATGATGGTGAGGTGGAAAGACGGGGTGGAAGAGACGAGATGGGAGATTTAGAGGGAAGAGAACCAGGAAGGTGGCGGAGGAGGGGGGAGGTGTCTTCATTGTTTGAGATGTGTCCTATGCTGTGTCAAAGGATACATATATCTGCTTCTTCTTTTTTTGTTTTATCCTCCTGTGTGTCTTTTTCTCTGTGTCTGCCTCCCTTTACTCCTCCATCCCTCATTTCATTCCCTTACCTTTGCTGCTGTGGGGACCAATTTGGCTAAAATGGAACCTCTTCCTCATTTTTTTCTTAATTAAAATCCGAGAGCCTCCGCATGGGGGGCGGGGGCAGGGGGGTGAGTTCCTATGTGTGTGTGTGTGTGTGTGTGCGTGTTCATATGTATGCTGGTGGCAGATTGCCTGCGTTCCATTAGTCTTTCATTAGAGTGGGTGAAAATCAAACAAAGGCGTCAGTTTTTTTTCATTTGGAGGTAGGTTTTAACAAGTCGTTTGATTCTTAGATTTTTTTATTTTTTCCAGTCACAGATCAGAAATAGAACCAATTTCAGCTGTGAGCGAACAACCTTTCTTTATTTTCTTCTTTTTACAAACAAAAAAGCAAATAACTGAAAGTAACAGTGATCATTTTTGTCAACCTTTGTTCATTTTTTTTTCGAGGTAGAAACTAAGCCCTTTTTGCTAAGCACCCTACATATGTGTGTGTGTGTGTGTGTGTGTGTGTGTGCGTGTGTGTGTGTGTGTGTGTGTGTGTGTGGCAGGACGGTCCCACAGGAGAACTAAGTTGCTCTGAGATGTGCCGGCCGCTCGCAGCACAAATGTTAATAAGGCAGGGGGACAAACCCCCCACCTCTGCTTCTACTGCGATGGTGCTTGCCCCCACCTTCCTGCCCCTAGCAGAGGAGGGGTGTGTGTGTGTGTGTGTGTGTGTGTGTGTGTGTGAGGAAGCGTGCAGCGCGATGTCATTGAGCATCTCCGAGTGGAGAGGCACAGTTGACTCTGTTGAGCCTGCACCGGCCCGATACGCACACACACACACACACACACACACATGCTCACTCAGACACTCAGAGAGCCACCGTCTCTCTCACTCTCACTCGTCCACTCTCACATGCTCTCGCTCTCTCTCTCTCACTCACACACACACACGCGCGCGCACACACACGCACAAGCACACATGCTCAGGCGCTCAGTTCAGTTCCTCAGCGGCCACGGCGGAGTACAGAGGAGTCAGAGGGAGGGAGAGAGAGAACCAGAGAGAGAGGAAAAGAGAGAGGACAGGCGGCACAGCGTGGACGTCGAGAGAGGGACACAATCACAGAAAGAGAAAGAGAGAGAGAGAGGTAGAGGGAGAGAGAGAGAGAGGAGCGGGAGGCTGGGAGAGCTGGATAGCTGGTGGCTCACTCCCACACCTCATCTTCACTTTGCTGGGACAGCCACAGAATTGATGGTAAGAGACGTTCATGCGTTTTACCGGCTCAACTATTTGCTTTTTATGGAGTTTTTTTAAAGGGACTTTTTTGCATCTATAAAAAAGTGACTTAAAAAAAATATATATATATATTATATATATAAATATATATATAATATATATTTATATATTTGTGAAAGTGTTTATTTATGTTTTACATTTTATTATATATCTGCTGTGCTTGGTTTGCAATTTAGTATGTATTTGTACTTTCCTTTTTTTTAATAATGATTTTCTATTACAAAGAAACAATGGACCTATTACACCAGTAACAGAGAATTACACAGACTACTCTCATCCATCTGTGTACTTGTGTTGAGTTCGCTGGTGGCAGTTTCAAAGTTGTTTAACTTTTTTTATTTTTTTTAAAAAAGGTTTTGTAAATTTCTACCCATTTTTGCACTATTGTATGTCAGAGTCTGAATGTGTGCACACATGCACATATTCAGACGCGCATGTGCATGCAGGTAAACATGTCTTTCATTGCGTATGTGTTTGTGCTGCAAGTGTGTTTGTGTTCAGTCCATGTCTAAGTACAAAATGACTGACAGATGGATTAAAGTAAAAAGTGAGGCCACGGGCAACTTCATGCACCCCTCCTCACTAATTCCCATAACCCCCCCCACCCCACCCCACACTTTTTTTCTTTACTCCATTCTTAGTTGCCTTCTCATCTGCCCCCACCTCACCTCCATCTTTCTCCTCATCGCTCCTCACCTCCAATGCTCTGCTCATCTTGCCCTGTCCAAGACGAGGCCCCAGAGGAAATTCACCGCAAACCCTTCTTTTCTCTCTCTCTTCACGAGAATTAACTCCATGCACAAACTCCTCTGCCACCAGGGCTGCCAAGAAACCTCACACACATCTACTCCCTCAACTCCCCTCTCCCTGTAACCTCCTTGAGAAGCAGTCCCCGTGCAAGACGGGGGAAAAAAAAAGAGCAACACGACCCCAAAAGAACCCACCTTCACTGACTTTTTTTTCTTCTCTTCTCTCCTCCTTCACACTCCCACATCCCTCCTGCCCTCCCTCTCTGTCTCTCTCTCTTTCTCTCTCTCTCTCTGTCTAAGTCCAAGGAGGCAGAGTTGGATGTGAGAGGCAGTGAGTGCGACACAGTCCCACCAGAGACCAGCACAGACCAAGAGCCACCCCGGCCACCTTCAGCTAAGGCTAAAGGACCCAACGGCACCGCTGGCGTTTGCACGAGCATCCCCTCCAGTAGCCACAGTAGCAGCACCAGCAGCAGCAGCAGCAGCAGAAGTGGTCTGGGTGGCATTAGCATCGTTAGCAGCAGCGCTGAGGGAGCAGGCGAAAGCTCCATGCAGTTCAGCACCAGACCGCCTAGTGCTGAGCAGCCGGGCTTCATGGGGACATGGCAGCAGCAGAGCACTGACAGCAACCTCCTCTACAGAATGTCCCAGCAGGTACGTCAGCTCACCTCAGCCCCCAGACCCTCATCCTCCACACCTCCACCTCCTCTCTCCCTCTGTCCACCTCACCCAGCATCCAAACTTTTATTTCTCCTTTTCTCCTGTGACGTTCAGATGTTTGCTCTCCTGGTCTGTGTGTGTAGGGGGGAAAAAAAAGAGTTGTGTGTAAGTGTGTCAGATGATGTGTGTATGTGTGTGTGTGTGTGTGTGTGTGTGTGTGTGTGTGTGTGTGTGTGTGTGTGTGTGTCTAATTTGGGGTTAAAGAGAGAGTGGGAGGGGGGTCGGTCATGGGGAGTGTTTGTTTGTGATATTGCAAAATTTAAGTATCCTAACTTGCATTCACAACTTTTCCCTACTTCTGGAATATTTCAGACTTGATGTAACCTAGTTGTTTCACACACACACACACACACACACACACACCCTCACACACACACCATGCTTGAAAGTGTTTCATTCATATCTGCGTGTTCTTTTTGACCTGATTAAATCAGTGCATGGGGTGTTTTCTTCTCTATAAAAGAAGTGAAAATAGCAGGCTATATTTCACATATTTGTAAAAAACACACATTTTTGTGCACGTTTTTTTTCTTTTTTTTTTGCACAATATCAGAATCCATTTATTTTCCCGTTTGATGGATTATCCCTTGTCCGGATTCGTTACATACATGCTTAAGTCCCCGTAATTGGTCTATGAGCGGTGTGGAGTTTAAAAGCAAGCAATAGCAGTGTTTTGGTAACCTCAGTGCCGATAAAGACTCGGGAAGGGGCACCCCTCTGGGACCGACTAATTGACTTCATGTGGCCGAGGCAGGAAGCCCCTTGCACGGCTACAGAACAGCAGAGGAGCCGTGAATGAACACAGGCTCGCCTGGAAAAGTAATGATGATAACGGATAGCCCGGCACCGGCTGAGGAAAGTGCACATTTCCTCCCGACACGTCTCGCCTCTTACCGTGGATGTTACACTGAATTTCTCTTTTGTTTTGTAGTTTCTCTCTCTTTTTTTTCCACCCCCCTACCTTTTCTCCAAGTGGCCCCAAGTTAGAAGGAAAGAGTTATTTTTAAGGGACGGGGGGGAGGTTTGTGGTTTCGTCGGATAAATGTCAGGTAAGGAGAGGGAAGAGAGGAGGATAGTTTTGTGCAGGCGTGACTATGTGTGTGTGTGAGTATGTGTGTGTGTGTGTGTGTGCGCGCGCGCGTCCGTTCGCGCGCACGCGTGTGAGTGGGAGACAGTAAAGATAGAGGATGGTTGTTAGGTTGCAGTTAATCATAGCGGGACCTGCACACTGTCCGTACCATGCACACGCTGTTACGCGCTCGGGCCACAGCGATCCTTGCGCAACAAGCCTCCGCCGCGGCTCCGCGTTGTTGTAAATGATGAGAAACTTGTTCTCTCGTCGCGCTTTTTTCCCCCTCTTTAATCTCAAAGGTCTACTGGTGAAGGTGAAACTGACGTGTTGAGACTTAAAACATATCCCGATGGAACTTTTGGAATAAAACGTTTCCTAAGTCAGCGTTTGTTATTTGGTGTTTCTCGATAAAAATTAATATATTTATATAAATATATATTTTAGATATATTTAACTCAGTCTGATCTGCAACAAATATTAGAGCTTAAGACCTGTATTAATAGTCTTTACGCTTTGCATCTTTTCGGTTTTCAAGCAGTGTCTTTATTTCTTCTTTTTAAGCACGTCCTTTTCTGTATTTTATCCCAATGATATAGTCATTAAAAAACAAAAGAACTATTGATAAGTGCATGGGAAGAGGTGGGTGAGCGCCCCTCTCCGCTCCTCCTCTCCCGGTATGAGCAGGTGTATGGGCCCCTGCGCTCAGCATCTGCTGGGACCCCACGTTTGCATTCCCAATCCTTTTTACAAATGCGCACCGTTGTTTCAATATAATCAGCTGTGGGACTCGCTGTTATTTATCCTTCCTCGCACCACTTAGAAGACATCTTCCCATGTTTAGTAGGCATGACATAAATTCTCCGAAGGAAGCCTGTTCCTTGACAGACTCGCCTTATTGGAATCTAACCGATAATGACTTTGTGTTTGCCGAGGCTGGCGCACCCTGGGGTGTTGGGGAGAAATGCGTTATGGGCTTGTGTTTCAAAATCTCCCCTCTCTGCCTTAAAGATCAACTAGGTGACGCGGGGGACGCGCTGTTTTATCGTTGTTAGGCCAAATTATATTTCCATCTGATCGATGGAGACGCAAGACATCTCTGCGCAGTGCGCTCGGGACAGATGCGGCTGTGGTGAGAGGGAAGGGGCATCAGGCGAGCCAAAAACAAAAATTGCAATACTTTTGAAATGGCTAGTAAATCACAAACATATGAATCGAGACTTTAAAAAAAAAGGAAAAATATCACTTTAAAATAAATGAAGGGTTTTTTTTTCCCCACTGTAAATTCTATAAATAAGCTGTGGCTCACAGCAGGTGTCTGATCACCTCGGTGAATATAATCAGTGACCGATGAAAAGTGAAGTAGAGATTTAAATTATATAATTACAAAAGAGGAGATTTTATGTTGCATGTGTATGTGTTTTTTTCTTCTTGTTCTTTTCCTCGTGGTGTTTATAATCTGGAACCTATGAAGAGCAGCACCTGCTTCCCCCTGCGTAAAGACAATTATGAAACAAAAATAAATGTTCATTTGAACATCAGAATTAACTGGTTTCCTTTTTGGTTGACTCTTGCATTTAAGACGTTTTATTGCATTTTATATTTCGTCTGTAAATTTGAATAATCGCAGAATTAATCGAGTAATTTATTTCCACATTCACGCCCATGTTTCAACACGAAAAAAATGTCCCCTAAAAATATTTAAGTGAGTGGAGAGGCAGAAGAAATTTAAAGGAAGAACTAAACATTTGTATAATGTTTTATTATCTTTGGGCTGTTATTATAGGATATTGATAACATGTGCACGTGCACTCGTTCATCATGTTGGCTTTTCTTTTAACGAACGAAAGTAACAACAGTGGCGACGAAGGTATTACTGAAGGTAAATAATGGACACCTTTCATAAAAGGCCTTTATAGGTTTTGAATGTTTTAAAAGACTTGTTTTATTTTGTTTTAATCCACATAGCAGGAGATTCACAGCCCTCATAAAGCACGGAAGTGTCAACAGGAAACAGCATAAACAGCATGCAGTTTAAATGAAATCAATGACATGGATTCGATAAATACCGTACTGCCTATTTTCTCAGCGTCCTAATGTTTAGAAATCGGTTCACATTTTACAAAACACCGCAAGAGGGAGATTTAATAATAGTTTTTTTATGGAGGAAAAAAACACAAACATTAATTAGGAGGTGAAATATTTCCCAAGCTTTACGGAGTGATAATATTTGGAGCCCTAATTGACCCGCTGCGGTAGAACTGTACATGCGTGGCTATGAATATCGATCCTTGTAAGGTAAAAAACCCGGGAGTTAAGTGTTACTACGAGCCTAATTGGTTCATCAGGGATAATTCCTCCACAATACAGCAGCCGTAGGCCTCGTCTTTTTTTTTCCCCTCCTTCTTCTATTTTCTACTCCGCTTCAAGTCGGAGGAATGTGGGAACAACTCAAGCTCGTAAAAAAAAAGTGCAATCACCTCCACCTGAGGATCTGATGCTGCCACCTAGGCTCGCTGCAGACCGCGAAGGGAGAATTAAAAAAAAAAAGATAAAAAAAATAACAGTCTCTAAAATAGTCCCTTACTTTTCTTTTACGCACGAGAGCTGCAGCGCGTTCCTTTGAAGTGCGACAGGTCGACTGTTATGGGCCGAGACCTGGAGGAGGAACAGTGGTTCTGTCTGCTTGGTGCTGCTGGTTCATCTCACACCGACAATAGCTGTGTATCTACATATGAAAACAGGGCTCTAGAATGTAGAATTATGATTTAGAAATAAATGCAGGAATTTAGACAATGATGAAATAAATTATAAGAATAAAAAAAATCTTAGAATGTGTACGTTTTTTTGGATTTTTACTATATATGCATTTTGTTGCAATCACATTTTTTTCCCTCAGAATAGGAAAAAAAGACCCATCCACATGTCTGCAACATTTCCCTCATCTAATGCATTTCAGTTGATTTAAAAAATCAAATCATAAAATTCGTATTTCTATATATTTTTATCAATGAATTATATTTACCCGACCTAAATCAAAATTATAGCTGTCCAGTGAGTGTCACAATTCACAATTTAATTCTTCTCCCCAAAATGTTTTTAAGCATATTGATGACTCCTTAAATTACTATTCTCAATTGCTAAAGTCTGGCCCTTTCCATTTTAAACTTTAATATTTTCGCATGTTTCATGTCTTATGTCTCTAACTTTTTGTTTGCATTCTTAATGGTTGCTTTTTCCCTTATTTTATATATTTTGTTAATGCAACATGCAGCCTGTGCAGTCCTGTCTGTGTATCTTAAACCCTTTAAGGAGAATGCTCTTCACTCTTATGGCATGACAGACACATTTGTGGAATAACATGCTCTGATTTGTTTTGTCTAAGTCAAGAAATGGGGTTGATATTATCCTCTTCAGTACGCGCTAATCTGCCTGTTAACACACTGATACACTTACAGCAGTGTGTGTGTGTGTGTGTGTGTGTGTGTGTGTGTGATGTTGTTTTACACAGCGGGGCCCGGGCATGTTGCATGCTGCATACAATGTATGTGGTGCATATGCATTGCTTCTTGCTATTGTGCGGAACTGGGAGGCAGTGATTTGTTGCATATGTGTAGAATTATCCACAGTGAGTGAATGTGTGTGTGTGTCGTTACACTCCACTGTTATTATTTCCATGTCTGTCTTTGATGGGTCGTTGCACACAGAGCATATGGGATGCCTATACGTACATGTATCTGGTGTCAAGTATGTGTGTGTGTGTGTGTGTGCATGCGTGCATACTGAGGTTTATGTGTGTGTATATGTGTGCGCTCGCCCGTTCGTGTCTGTGCTTTTGCCATTTATTTTTCTGAGTGGGTGGCTAAATACTCGTATGCCCGTTGTGCGAGGGTGTGTGTGTGCATGAGGGAAAGCGAGAGAGTGCAGTTTGGTGAGTGTGTGTCCTCTATGTGTGTGTGTGTGTGCCTGTGTGTTGGCTCTGGCTCCATGTGTGTGCGGGTGCGAGGTGAAGTGTCTCTTGGCTGGCCTTGGCTGGAGAGCTGGAGGAGAGCAGAGGTGAAAGAGAAGATTTGCAGAAAAGACACGCACCACTTCCCCCATTACTACTTTTTCTTTTTCTTTGTTTTCTTCTACTACATCTGTGTCTCTCAATGCTGCTTCTTCTTCTCTCACTGTCCTTTCCTTTCTCTTCTTATTCCCTCACACTCTACCCCCTCCTTTTCCTTTCTCTTCTTCTCGACGATCTTTCCTAACTAACACTCTATCTCCACCACCAGTGCTCCAGATGCTAAATCAGATTATTATATTATACAGCTACTGTCTTTATAGAGAGATCTCTTGGCTCATTTAGCGGCATTTCAATAATTGAAGTGGGACAAGTGTCAAGTGTTCTCCATCAGTCTTCAGGTTCACATTTGTTTGCTCTTACTTATGACTCCTTCACCAGAAGTCATCCCACTTATCACATCTCTCCATACATTTTACAAAAAATACAAAGTTGTGGTCTGCCCTCATGCCGTTTAATACAATTACATCAGCGCCACTGGCCACTTTCGAAGGTCCAGATAACATAAGCAGCGCTGAGAAAAGGCCATCGTGCCATTCAGTCAGCGAGCATCTCTCTCCCTCTTTGTGCATATGCAACCATGAGGATGTGTGTGTTTCCTGAAGGCAGCATTATTTCTGCAAGAGGGAGCACAGAAATGTGAGAGTAAGATTGAGTGGGAAGGTGGCTGCAGCTATTTACCGTGTGTGTGTGTGTGTTTGTGTGTGTGGACTATTAAGAAGCCATCTAGTTTGACAGAGTAGGATGATGTACAAGGTCCCATTCATGCTGTGGTCCCCACTATATTTACCCAGGCACCAACCAGGGAGATATGACGTCCGCAGCATTTTTACTTGAAACTAGTTTTTAAGTTTTGCTTTGAAAAAAAAAAAGCAAAGCAAAAGCATCACGGCCATTTAATTCAGGACTGTTATTATATTTGAATTAGAAAAATATGTTCATATTATTTTTTTCCCATTGCCATTTAGTGAATATTTTAAGATTTATACTGATGTATAAGTGGATATAATCAATATCTATAATTTTAATTCTGTTTCCCTTAGCTTTTTTGGAGGTCCTTTGCTCAGGTTTCTTTTGCTTTTAATTTGATCTCCTCAAAAGCAAATTTAAAATTTGAGAAAAACTTGCCAAAATAAATATTCTGTTCTGCATATGGCCATGATCATGTGTGTCCCAGGTCACACAGCAACCTTGCTGTACTGCCCTGCAGGACAAGTGACCGGCCCTGAATCTGTGCTGCGTTAGACCCGGGGCAATCAGCGATCAATAAGCATCATGTGAGCATCACTCACAGGCTCTGTGTCAGCTGTTTCCTGTTTGTCCTGAGGAGGCTGCCGCCTCACCACTATGGTGAATGCCCGAATAATGGGGAGGATACAGAGCGCAGTAGATGTTATCATGGAAGTGAAAAGGGCTTTCTTTATCATGCTGTATTTGTGGCAGAGCAGCGTACTGAGCTTTGGTTGTTTGCGTGTAGAGGAACGATAGAAATGCAGAGCCATCTGCTCTCCTCTTACCAGGGGACTGAGTGGTGAAACCTACTATAGCTGAGTCTTATCCAGAGACTTCATTTAGTCCTGTGTGGGCATGTGTATAAAAAAAGAAAGAAATGCAATAATTATATCCTTTGGTTTTTTCTATCTATTTGACTATGAGGTCCTTCTGACACAATAATCAATAATGTACTCGTAATCTGTAAACCTCAAAATGTCACATTAAGTAGATTCATATTGTATGTCAGGTTGTTGCAACGTATTGTGTGACCAAAAGCCTTAGTTAGTTTGTTTTAAATAACTATTGTGTTTGTGCATTAAAACGAATATGCAATATACTAAACTCAGGCTTCTGTGTGGCATGGGATTAGACCCGTGCAAGAAAAGCAAAAAAAAAAAACAAATAGAAATCAGATTCCATGTGATAGTTTCAATTGTCTTTTTTTTTTTAAGACAATTAAATTTAAATTATGTGTGCAGAAATTATGTTTTGTTATTTTGCAGATTCACTGGATATATTGTAGCTTGATTATATGAATATTTTCCCCTCCAAATCTGTTTTTCTTTGATGCCTTTTTTGAGGCGACTGAAATCTCCTTTTTCCCCTGCTCTCTGTTTTTCCTGCTTTCTTTTCGACATTTCTTGCGATAGCGGGGTGTTAGTTATTTATCTTTGGGTAGTTTCCTGCAGTGGGAAGAAGTCGCCGGTATGAAGAGGAAGTGTGTGTTTGAAGGGCCAGTCGCTCAGGATGTCACCACCCCGCCACTAGCTAATGAGGGAGGACACGAGCACCGGGCCAGGGCAGCAACAAACACACACACACACACACACACACACACACACACACACACACACACACACACACACACACACACACACACACGGCACGGCAGGAATGCAGCAGCTGTCACCAAGGTCCAAGCAGTTATGAAAAGGTTGATGTATAGCTGTGTCTTGTGTGTGTGTATGAGTGTGAAGTGGCAGTACCAGGAGTCATGTGCGTGTTGAGAGTAGGGAGGGGCTCGTTTTGGCTCCGGTGACCTAGAGATTGCCACTGGCAGAGAAGATCATCACAAGTAATTGACTGAAAAGTGAAACGGGGACTCAGAGGAAACATATATTTTACAGTGGCCTGTAGTATTTTAAGACACGACCATATGGCAGAGACATTGTTGTGAGAGCCTGTTCTTTCCCATCCGTATCCAGAGGAAGGTGACATTAGGTGTGACCTGTGCTAAGTGACAGGAACTTGGGCATACTTTCACCGCGGCTTCTCCCTTTTCCTGTTATTCCTTAACTCCTGTTATTTTGTTTTCCTTGGAGCTGCGCCAGCGCAACGGGCAAATCGACAGCCTACTATTTTTACATCCATCTTTAAGGACCCCTGTCTGCTTACCCTTGCCAATTTACCCCATCAGTGGTGGTAACGAAGAAGAGCTCTCAAAGCACCTAGCCTTTAATTTTTCTGCTGGCAATGTGGCTAATGCTGTCACTGTTATTTGAAAAAGCACTCAGGGAGAATTGCTATTATTATTGTTAAAACCATCATCATCGTCAAGCTTATTTATGGTTATGGATAATGATGGTAATTTTGTTCAGGGCTCACAGTTGACTCCGTCTCTTTCCCCTGCTAATCCAACATGTACTGTGTTTGTGAGGGTGAGAGTGTGTGTGTGTGTGTGTGTGTGTGTGTGTGTGTGTGTGTGTGTGTGTGTGTGTGTGTGTGTGTGTGTGTGTGTGTTCGCACTGTACATTTTAGATGTGCTGGCAAATTACCAAAGTTGTTGTGCAAAGGAAATGGTTTTCCAACAGGTAACAGTTATTTCATATCTGCAGTTCACATGTGAGGTGAGGAGAACATGTGTACAACGAAGGAAGAATAAATGCATTACATCTCTAAATGTATATGTTGAACTTTGTGCGCAGTGGGGAGGGGGGGTAACCATATTTTCTGTTTCATTTCTTGTCCTCGTTTTTTTTTGCACCCATGTTTTACTCTCCGTCTATCTGTTCTGTTCGCTCTCCAGCTTACTGTGGAGATTTGATTGCTAGAGGCCCAGGGAGGATTTTAGGGAGGTTCTGGAGAGGGGAGGCTAGTGGTACAGGCTGTGGTAGGCTTGTAGCCAACATACACACACGCACACACGCACACACACACACACACACACACACACACACACACACACACACACACACACACACAGATATTCTGTTCTACAGGCATAAAGACATAAAGATACCTGCTTTCACACTCTTTGTCTTTTTTTATACAGATTGTGTAAATTGCTTCCTAACAATGCTGTCATTTTAACCCTCCAAACAACCCTCTAAACCCAAGTCTAAACTCATTAGCTACCTTTTGTTGTGAGCAAAGTGTTAAAGCAACATGTGTAAGCATTTGTTTGTGCTCTCTGCTGACTTTGTAAAGATGTTTGCGCTGTTGGATTAATAACATTTAATGGCCACTGTTAAATGCAGCTGCCTTGGCATCCCACAGCTTGTGTTTTTCTGGCAAACTCAGACTCTGGGTGGCTTTTGTTTTCGTGTGTGTATAAGTAGCACAATGAAATACCAGTCTTTGTGTGTGTGTGTGTGTGTGTGTGTGTGTGTGTGTGTGTGGGCTGGATGGTGAAGGCAGGGCCATACCTGTTCATTTAGATGTGTTCCCCCTAAACCCAGCCAGTCTGTATGTGAGCTGATCACACATTGAGCAGCACTACACTTCACTTTATAACAATCTATAATGCCAATTAAGTCACAAATGATGTAATTAGGCTTCTGAGATAGACATCAATTGGTCTGACCCTGTATCCGTGGCAACCAGCCAGATTTGGGAGGCCACCACACATGACCTCTGGCACCACACAGGGCCATTCCCTTCCCGTGACATTTATTGTGCGATTGAAGTGACAGCTCTGGGTTTTTTTTTGTTTTTTTTTAACAACAAAGTGAGAATTCTTGTAAGCAAAACAACAGTTTTTTCTGTTATGTGTTTGAAATACAGAAATTATCTTTTTGCTGGTGCTGTTGATGCACACATGCGTGCAGCTACTCATACAACCACACATAAACACTTGCTTCCCCTGTGTTGATGTTTTCTCTGTAAATGGGCTGACCTGCCTCATCCATTGTCGGGAAACACACTCTGCGATAAGTGCTTTGTTGGAGCGCTGTCCGTGGCATGATGTGTGTAACTCTGACTGGCATTTAATATTTCATGGCATTTAATCCATTTGATATGTTTCCTCCAAATACAAAAAATAAAGCTGCAGCTTTTTTTTCTTTTATCCAGGCCATTACATCACAGCCTGTTTGACTTTGTAAAAGGTGGCAACAATGGATTTATCACTTTGATTTTCCATGTATTTTTTTTCAAATGTGATCCTTTCACCTTACCAATAATATCATAAGCAAATAGCCGTGACCTTTTTTTGCAGGAAGAAGGGAATTGAGAGCACTCTAGATCAGTCAAGTTTACAGGATTCAGCAGTAAAGATAGATAGCGCATTATGACAAAGAAGAGGAAAAGGAGCTGACAGCATGTGCATTAGTGAGAAGGTGAGGAGGAGGCTCTCTTTGAGATCAATTGGTAATAGTCTGAAGTCACAGGGGCGATTAGAGGCGTCGACTTGCCTGTGTTGTAAATGCTGTCAGATCTGTTAAAGGAAGCCTAATACCTCTCAGGTTGAAAGCTGTAATAACATCAAGTGTAACTGGATCCACGGAGAAGTACAAGTGATTCTGGTTGTGCGTGAGTGAATGGAAAAGAAGCGCGGGGGAAGGTGAAAGTGTTTCATTGTGTGCAGTGTAGTGTCTAGGTGCGTGTGTTTGTATGTATGTGCGTGGTGAGAAGCAGCAGCAGCCGCACGCATAAAGGCGAGAGCCGCAGGGTTGCTCCTGGCATTTTTTTCGGCCACCAGATGCCTGTCACTGATTCAAGAAAAAAAGAGGCGGGATGAGGAGGGGAGAAGGACAAAGAGGAGGGAAGGAGAGGCGGGGGGGCCACCGCTGTTCAAATCATGTCACGTAGCGCTAATTCATCCAGCCTCATTAGAGAGAGGGAAGGGACCAGAGGGCCTCTCTCAGGACAGGGCCCCGGCTCACACAAACACACACACACACACACACACACACACACACACACACACACACACACACACACACACACACACACATATATATATATGCATATGCACATTGTCTCAGTTTTTCGTCTGGTACATACTTACACACAGATGCATTTTCTCTCTTCCTCACTCACACACACACACACACACACACACACAGATGACACTGGCACATGGCGCAGTGCGGGGGCAGTTTGGGGAATAGAAAATTGCCTTCTTAGGAAGGCCCTGGCCAATTAAGGACCTTACCGTATTGAATGTCAAGTGTTAATTTAGGCTCCCCCCCTCCAGCCCCCCCTGCCCCCCACCCACATCCCTCAATTTCCCAGCAGCGGAGTGGGGGGTGGGGGGGAACGGGTAGGGGTTTGTGTCCCAGAGATGAGCAAATACATGTCAAGCCAAAGTTGATTGCCTGCATCGTATTATGTGTCGCAGGCAAGTGGCAAATGTGCTCCCTCCTTTTAGCCTTTCACGTACCCCCTGTGGGACACCGCAAAGGAAGGAGGAGGAGAGAGGGAGGATTAACTGTACCACAGTGATAAGAATGAAGGGTTTTACACTGGGGAAGGGGTGGGGGGTGTATGGGGGGGTAGAGTAGGGGACAGGCACAGAGAGAGAGAGCGAGAGAAGTAGAAAGAGGGCAAAGGGTTTGTTTGATCTCATAGGACTGGGTGGTGACTTTGATAGTCTTTTAATTGCTTTCATTTTTGCAGAGGTGATGTCCCTGGCAGGCATCTTTAGAATAAACTCTTGTAAATAAAGACTAAACTAAAACATTTTCTAAAGTTTTGAGAGAAATTTATTGGGGGAAAAATGTCTGTAATAAATATATAATAAACTTTACATGACGGCTGTTTTACACTCACAGCCGTTGGTCCAGGGGCAGGCAAGGTTGTTTGTGAGTTGGAGTGATGGTAAATGCCCACCTCCTTACCTCCATGATCTAATAGCCATCCACTTAGTCTTAATGGGCAGATTCCCTTTCTCCTCTCATGATGACAGTTGCACTCTTTAAAGGTGGAATCGCCAGCTTGTCTTTCCTGTCCCCCACCCCTCCTTTACCCCTCAATAGCTCATGTTCACTACCTCTCTTCTAGGATAGTGCAGAGTATTCCTAATGAAATAAATATTAATGCATCGCTCGGATTCAGACCACCACCAATTCTCTTGCTCCAGCTAGCCCTCCAGCTACATCTGTTAGTCGAAGGCCCTTTGTTTTACATTCATGTAAAATGTGTATTTATGTGAACTGTGTGCCTGGGTTTGTGTTTGTTGTATGTTTCCAGTGATAGTAGTGATGTTTTGAAATTGAATAGAGAGGGTGAGTATTGATCATTTCCCCCTGTGTGTTATTAGTGCTTGCTGCTACTGACAAAGAGAGCATGAGCCACACGCACAAACGCAAACTGACATACAATTACAAAGGTTCACACACATACACACACACACAAACACACACACTCGTGCGCACATACGCACACGGCTATGTTTACTTAGGAAATACAGTATGTTGTTTGCAGGGTTTGACAACGGTAATACATTGCACCAAAAGGAAAAAGTATACTTTGCTGCTACATAATAATTTATGGAAATATCAACATTATTGCCAAGAGCTGGTGGTGGGAACCTGTAAAATTACGAATCCAGTAGTATTATGACAGACTGGGTTATGTGTCACAGACTTATATGCGTCAAGGGTATTTTTAAATGAAGACAAGTTTCGTTCTCTCAGTGCACACACACACGTGCTCAAAATTTACATTCTTCATTCATCATTATTACAATCTGTTTTGTCAATCTGCTGTGAGTGATAACGCATTTGGAGTTCATAAAGGTCATAAAGTGTAATTCAATTTCTGATCACTGATATCCAAACAGCCACCCATACAGGCCTCCTGGGCCAAGCGAGAGGAAGGGTGTTGAAGGTGTAAGTGCTCCGTCTCTGTGTAGATAGTGATGTCTGTAGGGCCTGGGGAGCTCCAGTGGTCAGCCAGGAGAGAGAAGTCTGTCAGACCCTAATAGATCACCCTGACCTGGGGAGCTAAGGACAAAGGGAGAGTGGTATGGAAGGATGCAATAGATAAGGCTAAAGGGAAAAGAACGTAGGAAAAAAGAAGAAATTCTGCGATCGGTGGCTTAATCTCTCTGGACGGGCCATTTTCCCCTCCAGATGATAGATATAGTAGGCCTAGTGTGTGACACAGATGGATAATGCAGGCGTCCGGGGTGATAGTTATAAATTAACACATTACTGGTCCTTAATGTGGACTTCTGTGGTGGACCTCACACCAACATCATGAACCCTTCAGGCGTGCGCACACACACACAAACACGCCTACAGTCTCACTGATGCGTCTAGCTGAGCTAAGGGTGCGTATTGTACTTCTCAAGTGGCATTGATTTGTTAAAGTGCTGAATTAGCAGGAGCAGTCCAGCTGCTGGCTCGTCTACTTTCTCTCCTTTTTTCTCTATTTTACAATTTCACTCTCTTAACTTCTCCTACTCACTCTCTCTTTGTTGCTTTGCTCTACTTGCTCACATGCTAATTTCTCCTTTCCCTCTGCTTTACTTTCAGCTCAAATGCGCCTTCTTGTCTTCTTTCCCTGTACAAGTATGTGTTCTTGACTCGTCCCTTTTCTTGACACACCATTTGCTCAGTCACAAGTGCTCCTTCAAGCAACTTTGCTCCCCTCCGTTTTCCTGGCAAATTCCTGACTCTCTTTTCCCCCCTCTTCTGTCTCCAGCTGGAAGGTTTCACCTAAAAGAACAGTTGGTTTTTCTCCCCTTCTTTTTGTGGCCCACACGATATTTGCCAGCCAAAATTGTTATGTCCCTGAGTTTGAGACTGAGAGGGAAGTGGTATGTATGTGTGAGTGTGAGTGTGTGTGTGTGTGGCTGGGGATCGGTATTTAATAGCCAGACATACAGGAGAGCTAATATCCAGAGCAGCAGTAGCCTGCACATTGTAAGGCCACACACAGTGACAAGGTCCTGCACAGCTCGCTGTATTTAAAACTCACCAAACTCCTGTAGCACTGGGCAATGGCTTACACATCTACAAGCCCTTCCTTCTAACCGCAGTGAATTCCACTGGTGTAAATGTCATTTAACAACAAATGAGTGCCTCTGGAAACTGAGCGGTGTACTGTAAGGGTCACTGGTCCCTCTGTCTGCCGAGTATGTAGTGGTGTGTTGTACTTGGGCTTATGAGTCGGACAGACTGTCTGCTTTCTGAGTCCGAGTCAAGGCCTCTAGCCAAGAGGTGCAGATTTGTTAGTGTCTGCTCCATTATCACCCATCACTCTCATGGTTTGTGTTTCACTGTGTGTGTGTGCTCTCACAATGTTCATGTGTGTGTGTGTGTGTGTGTGTGTGTGTGAGTGAGTGAAAGAGAGAGAGAGAGAAGGGGAGTAAAGAAACTGTCCCTCGCTTTCTTGCTTGCTGTGGTCCAGCCCAAACAGTTACCATCTGGTGACCAATGCCTGACCCTTTTCTTGTCTCTCTCACTCACACACACACGCATACAAGCGCATACACATACAAGCGAGCACACACACACACACACACACACACACACACACACACATACAGAATGCCAGACTGCATCCAAGTGATGAGTGAGTGACCACCCGCCACCCCCTCCTCCCTTGCTGAGTGTCCGTCTCTGCCAGACCTCCCAGGTCCCTCCCCTCTCTACACATGATTGGTCGCTGAAAGGTTGATGGGCGACTGATCTGTCCACAGCTCCAATAAAATGCTCAATAAAGCACGAATCCCAGTTCTGACAGGCCTAATAGAAAAACACCTAAGAGGAAAAAGCACCTAAACACACAAACACACACACACACACACACACACACACACACACACACACACACGCACACACACACACCATTGTGGCCCAAAATAAGCACATATCTCCTCGCTAGTTTAATGAGAAACCACATAGCTGTTCAGCTATTTGCTTTTCTTGTGTATGCTTCATTTAGTCAGGCCCCCCTGTGTTCCAGCCAGTGTGACGTGAAGCGTTTTTTATGTTGCTTTATTGTCCATTGTCACATTAGGGAGGAAACAGTTAGTCAAGTTAGCAATGAGATAAACAGAAAATGTGTCAGCAACTAATTTTATATTGAAATAATCCTTTAAAAAAAAAAAGAAAACAGCAACAATTATTCACGTTATAGTTCTCAAATGTGAACATTTGCTGGTTTCATATTCTTCTATTGCATTAAAAAAATCTCCCCTGGGTTTGGGCAGTTGGTTGGAGAAAACAAGAGAATAATTCATCTTAGAGATTGTGACAATGTGATGAGCATTTGACATAATTTGCTATATTTTATTATTGTCATTATTATATAATCTTCAGATAGATTAATCAATAATGAAATAATATTTGAAGCCATGGCCAACTTATCTAATACTGTGTACTTAAAAATAGAAATCTAAAAAATATCTGGATGATGGGAAAAAACAGGTTTTATGCGTAGGCAGACGCAACAGGAGAAATGGGGTGTGTGTTTCTAGCTTGCCTGTGTGACAGAGGCATGAGCACCAAGGTCAGAGGCAGAGAAGAAGTGACACATGCATCACAGGGTTGTGACATGCAAGGGTCACCACAAAGGTCACCCGGCAGTCCAGAGAGCACACACTCATCTCCTTTAGCTCCTCTCTTTGTCTGAAAGTGTATCAAGGAGTGACCGTCCCTTGTAAGTAAAAGGGAAAAATCTAACCAAACCTCTTCTTCCCCCAGGCAGTGGAGTCAGGGGAGCAAGGATTGTGTGGAGAGCAGGTCCCAGGCAGGGCCTAATGACAGTGTGACGTTGTGACTACAGCTCTTCCTTCAGGTTAAATGCAGGGTGGAGATAGAGAGAAAGAGAGTGAAAGGGGGAATGCTGTGGGAGGTTGACCACATTAAAAAAAAAAAAAGGAGAGAGTGTGACGGAGACAGACAGTCAGAGCACTAGTGGAGCATCTCAGAAAGAAAAACACTTAAAGTGAGAGATAGCGAGCAGGGATGGAGGGAGGCAGCCGGGGGACCGAGAGAGGAGGAAGGGAGGGGGGCGGGCAGCGAGCGTCCCTCGCCTGAGGCTGATGCATTGTGACAGTCACTTAGAAGGATTTCACTTCCCCTAAACTGTGGCTTGCAGGAAGAAACACCATAAGTTGGGACAATTATGGGCTGAAGGAGATATGACAGGACACATGCAGAGTGAGCCGCAGTGGGAGGGAGGAAGGAAGTGAAACAAGGGTGGGGGGCGGGGGGTGTGAAGCAAGATGTGTGTGTTCCTACCATGTGTGTACACTCAGGAGAACACAATCATATCATTTGCTTGCATTTGGCAGATTGGTCTGTATATGTACAGTATGTGTGTATGTGTGTGTGTGTGTGTGTGCGTGCGTATTTGACTGAGCTTGCCTGTGGAGGCCAGGGAGGGGTTGTTGCTCGGTGCACGGCCATGTCAGGGAGGGCCGGCGTCTCGCTCCTCATGGTACCGTATGTTACCACTCTGCCTCCCTCATTCCTTCGCCTCATGTCTGTAACTTAACCTGGTGACGGAGGGCAGGAGGGAGAGAAAGAAAGGGAAAAAAAATAGAAGAAGTTGGATTCAAATGCTGCCAAGAAAACTGGCCCTCAATTTGTTTTTCTATTCTTTGGTTGATTTGATTTCTTCCTGTGATTTTCCTCTTGCATGTTAATACTTTGGTCTTTTTCGTGTCACTGTGCTGATAAGTGTCCCAAAAAGTTCTTTTTTGCTACACTACATTGTGTTACCCCTGCGCCGCAAGCTCTGCCAAGAATGTCACTGTAATTTGAGTGTAAGTGGATTCCAAGAAATACACTTTTCCTGTTTCATTGAGTCGTTTTGCTTTCAGCGCTATTATGTCCTTCGTGCGAGTGAGGTGCTGGTGAAATTGTCTCTAGGTTTTTTCTCTGGTTTGTGTCTTTCTGCATGGCACCTACAGTTACAGTTCACCTAGAGTTCTCTTTGTGTGTGTGTGTGTGTGTGTGTGTGTGTGTGTTGTGCATGCAGTGCAATAAATAACTGCAAAAAGAGCTTTCATTTTGAAAAATATACCATACTTGGCTGTTGTGTGATAATATCTATTCAAATATAAACAGATAGATTTGGCCTCTCTCCCTTTGTCTTTGTCTCTGTTTTTCATCCTTGTTTTTTTAATGTCTTCCAAATATTTGTGTCTTGTTTCTCTTTACAAATTCTGCTTCGCTATGTTCTACTGAATCCAAACTCATTCATAAAAATCAATACAAGCTAATGTTAACATAGTTATTCTGGTTCTCATATGAGTCTAGAGATTGTATTTATAATGTGTAGGCTATATAACAAATTTTTGCCAAACATTTTTTGGCATTTAGGATGGAATCAGGAATCAGCTTGCAGGTTTAAATTCTTAACACAGCCGTAACCACCTACAGCGCTGCTCACTATTTGCCTCTGTGAGCTATTTCTGAAAATATGGATAAAGATATTCTGAAGAAGAGCATCCTCGGTGATGAATGCACTCACAAAGTGACCTCACTGCGGTGCTTCCCCCTGGCTTGCTTTTGATAGACTTTATTTGGTTTGGTCATCTGGGATTTGGTATTAACTCTCTCTCTCTGGTTCTCCAGCTCTCCTTCTCACTTCTTGCCCTCTCTGGTGGGTTTTTATTCAGATTCACACCCAGACACTGGCTGCATGAGGGAGAGACAGAGGGACGGATGGAGGAAAGAAAGAAGGAGGGGTAGAATGGGGCAGAGGTTGAGGGTATTAGACCCATGAACACAGCTGGGACCCCCACTATCAAAGAGATGGTAATGACCGTCTGCTATAGCATTAGAGAAGCTGGGATGAAAGAATGGCCAACAAACCCACTGAGAGAGTGTTTGGCACTGTGTTGAGTTTGGGCACATAAGCACCACTGCCACCTCTGTCTCGTCCTGAAGACCAATAGTGAGACTGAATGTTGAGAGGTTTTCACAAAATCTTTCAAAGAAGTCATAATTAAAAGAATTTGTAATTTTTGGATAAAACATTTTACAAATGCTGTACCTCATTCTTTTGAATTTAGACCATTTTTTTTCATTCTAGTCATTGAGACCAATGACCAGTAGTTGTGAAATACAGAGCTCCGGCAAAAAAAAGAAAAAATCAAATGCATTAACCAGTCAAATTGTGCAAGCAACTGCAGGTCCACATTTTACTGTTTACCTCACAATTATCATGATGGCAGTCAAAATGTTTTAGTACCCGATAAGACTTTGAATGTATATAAATGCAAGACTGAAACTAGACCTGGATTAGATTTATTTTTTTCACCAGTATCTGTGGCAACACACCCACAGCAGCAGAGCTTTTTTTAAACACAGTGCTATTTTTGGTCTGCCAGCTAAGATGTTTCTTAAGCAAACAAACAGATTTGTGGAATCAGAACTTGTGCAAGTGGTTGAGCTTGTGTATGGATAGTGTGTCCCTTCCCCAGTTGAACATGGGTCCTGGCAGCTGCAGAATATGTAAAAAGAGAAACTGCATCCCACTCCTTATTGCATATTGTCCACAGCCCTTTTTGACAGTGTTTAACCACGACAGGGGTCAAGAGATTGTGGTCTAAGACTCCATCGACTTTAGAGTCAATAAGGAACTCTTGTCTGTCCGCAATGACCCTTATGGTGATAGATGTTAGTGACAAAGCAGTGCGCATTTGTATTCGTTGTATGTTGGTTTTGTTTGTGAGATCAGCAGTTTATGATCCATGCACATGGCTTTACAGCATATCACAACTGAAAAAGGGGATTTTTGAAAGGTGTGACCGTGGACTAAGTAGCCACATTGTTCAGGCCCTAAGTCCATTTTTACTACTAGTAGCTGCAGCTCTCCATTCAGTCCACACAGGCTTAAATAATTTATCTACCCTTGCTCTTCCCCGATCTAGCACTTTCTCTCTATGTCGCTCTCTGTTGCCCCCCAACACCCCCCTCAATTTTCCTTTTAGCACTTGCTTCATTTGTTTGCTTTGAGGAGCTAAATCTTGTTTGCATGTATTAATAAGTCAAGGTGGATTATCCCCCCCCCCCCTCTCCCCAATGCTACGGCCCTGTAGCGTCCTCATTCTCACTGCTTATGCTGTGTTTGCAGCCCGGGTGGCTCTGTTTGCAGAATGCCCCCCCTTTCGCTCCCTCCATACCAAAGAGGCCTAGTGCGTTAGGCTAATTAGATTAATTCCGATGCCTGTAATGATTGCTCACCATCTATTTTTAATGTCTGGCACATATCAAAGAGTAGTAAAGCATCCTACCAGCGAAGCCTGCTCCAAGTCCCCCGATGTGTCAGGCACTGTAGGGGGCATTAGCTTAGTGTTACTGCCAATGTGTGTATGTCCATGCGTGTGTTCATTTGTGTCACTGCAGGCTAAGGAGGAACATGTGTTCATCTTGGCCTCTGCCCGGTCGCTTGAAAAAATAAATTAAAACACAAATAAATAAATAACCATCCACTTGATGACATGACTGATTTTTTTCATGGCTGTGATATACATACTTCCAGCTGTTGTTGTTTTCGGGTGCTGCTGACACACAATTTTTATTCTGAGGGGATAGGAAAATATGACAGATGCCGGCTAGGTTATACAGTGAAACAGATGCAGAACTAATTTCAAATCTGCATAAAATAAACAGTATTTCTGTTGCTTTTACTGTGCTCTATGACCTCCATATAATGTTTTTGTTTTCCTTTAAAAATATATTCTGTTTTGGCTGCTCCCTCTCTCGTAGTTAAAAGTAAATGGTACGTCATTTAGCATTAAGCCCCAGCTTACACCTTGCAGTCCCTCAGCAAGTGTGTTCATCACCCCTCTTTATGCATTTGAGATGTTGCTCATCTTTAATAGATAGAACTAAGTCTCTTCCCCCTTTCTTCATCTCTATTTCTCTCGGCCCTGTAAAAGGGAGTATAAATATTTGAGAGGCAAGCAGTTCAAAAGTGGGTAAAAAGGGGTGTTTAGCGTAGCCATTTGGCAACACAAATCCGAAATGAGACTGCACACAGTAAAGGAGGATCGAGGAAGAAAAGAGCAAGGCCATGAGGCAGGAAGCAGAAGTCCTTCAGAACAAATATCCATACACAGATCGCTCTCCTGATTTTCTTCTTCTGTTCCTCTCTCAGTCCACACACACACACACACACACACACACACACACACACACACACACACACACACACACACACACACACAGGGTAGATTTCCATAAAATATTAAAGGAGGTGTTTCCTGTAATTATAGCACTGTTTGCCTCTGCCTCAAAGCCTGATCTGTAATTAAACAGGATTGCACATGCATATGCCAAAGTAAAGCATGCACAAACACACCTCCACGCCCCCAGACACACGCACACACATACACACACGCACAGACACAAGGCAGATTTGTGAGTAGATCGCTGTGTAATTCATACTCTCTCATAACACATGCTCAAATTTGTACACACTCACGCGCACTCAATGGACTCATTCATAGCAAGTGCTCATACACATCGAGGCTTGAGCAACGTTCCACCTCCTCACACACAAAAACAAGCACACAAATAAGGACAAAAAATCGGGGGGCTGTAAAATGCTATCTTTCCCAGACACCCTATTGTGATGTTATCTCCATAACTATCTATATATTGATCCACCTCCCTCTTTCCTTCTCTTTAATTCTGTCTCCATCTGCCCCCCTCCCTCCCTCCCAACCTCCCACCCACCCAGCCCTTATCTAATCTGGCTATGCCACTAATGGCAGCCATTCCCAGCCATGAACAAGTGCCATAATGTGCTCTGGTAAGCCGTTATGATGTGAAATGACCCTATTGATTGGCTTGCTTCCCCACTGACAAAAAAGAAGTGGCGGCAGTCACTTATTACTGTTAATGAGCTGTGGGATGGGCCCTAAGTGGCATGGCGCATGTGCACACTTGCGTTCACACACACACACACACACACACAAACACACACAACTGCATGTACGTACATATGCACATGCGCGCTTTGCATAATTGTGCAGGCATCACTCCTACCTGTCTGTGTCCTGCCACATTTCAGCTCGTTAGCGATGGGAGGTCCCACCGTGTGGGCGAGTGACGAGTTTTTAATGGCTGCCACTTGGCATTGTCATGTCGCGTTTTCGATGACTGTTGCATCTGTTTCTATTTTTGCGTCTGTTGTTCACACCTGGTGTGTCTGTAATGAACAGCACAAAAGACCGCCACTTAGTCTGACAAATGATACAAGCTTTTGCTTTTTCGGGTAAAGCGCGTTTTAGCACAGGAACCCAGATGTGAGCTGATGTAGGCAGTGTAATAGGAGCTGCAGCAGCGGTAAGTGTAATGATGGCCAAAACAAAACTGGGAGGTTTGGTTAGACACCAGTGTTTCGAGGCCACAGGCGTAGATCTGACTCTGACACTGTGCTGTGTAGACAGAAGGAAGGAGCGTATGCCAAGCTGCTTTATGAATGAGGGGAATCTTCTTCTTGCGTATGTGTGTGTGTAAGTTTGTGGGCGCAGCATGTTTTACAAGCTGGCAGCGCCTCCCGGGATAATCTATGGGACACATCCAATCAGCCACAGTGCATGTGCGACACATGTTTTTTTATTCAATTTTCTTGTCTTTTCATCTTCCGCCACCACCAGAACGCTTCCTGCTATTTTCTTTCCAGCTCGGGACAAACGAATAACAGATGTGAGAGGTTGGAACATACCCTCCCCGCTACCTCTCCCCTTCCCCTCCTCCGGTGCTGTGACTGCTCTGCGACAACCTTTGCACTCTCACTCTCTCCCGCTCTTTTGTTTCCCTGAAGCCTGCCCATCCCATGTCCGCTATGTGGGGACATAAAGCTGCACCTATCTCCCACCCGCTCCCATTGGATGACTGTATGTCTTTTTATGAGAGTCTGTGTGTCTTTGTGTCTGCGTGTGTGACCTGGATCATTTTCATGTACGTGCGTAGTCCTTTCTGGTCTACAGTACGCAGTGAATCAGACACTCATTTAATTTACGGGAATAACAAGCCAGCATGGCTTCCGTGTCATAAAGTGGCTTTCACATTTTATTGAGACACATCATTTATTTCATTGGAACTCAAAACAGGAACGGCTACAGGAACTGAGGAGGTTTTTTTTTTTTTTTTTTTTACCAAAGGAGAAGTGGAGTCACCTTCAAACTCCAAACAAAATTGAAAACAGAAATGTTTATAAATTAAATAAAGATTCCCCCATCTTTTCATTGATATTAAGTCAGGGCAGAATGTTCTGCTGGGGCAATACAATGCTCAAATATTCCCATACAAATCAATCAAGAACTTTAGTAATTAAACTATAATTCAATACATTTGCCTATTTATGAGATCCTCAAACTAATAAATCAATGGCGTATCAATGTTGCATAGTTCAAAAGATTTATTTCTGCAAAGCTGCGGCTGGAGCAGAGGATATAGTGAGGTGTCTGGGAAGAGTCAATATTTTCATATGTAAGCCTGTGAAATTAATGACCTAATATCTGCAATGAGAAAGCTCATTTTAAAGGCATAATCCTCTCCCTGTTTCTTGGGAAGACAAGAGCATCTGAATCAATGAAGGTTTAGGCGCTGGGAAATTAGAACTGCATACACAGGCCCATACACACACACACACAAATCCAAAATGCATGGTTGTACTCAGGACAACACGCGTTCAGTTTCAGAGTGCACACCAAGCGACATCATTTGACGATGAGTATTTTAAATTTTGTTCCTCAGGTAAAAGGAAGTAATTACATTTTATTTTACCAAAAACCGTATTCCTGCGTATAACAAAAAACAGCACAAGACACTTGGCAGTTCTTAAAAGTAGCAATCAGTTACTGTATTAAATCCAAAGGCCAAATACAAAGGGAAACTGTATCTGCACTTTACACAGTGAAAACACATGTTGAAGGAGTGATTCCTAATTGTACTGTAATATGCTCCAGTTCACAAACAGTACAATTCATCCTCAGATTGTGCAGCAGACCTTTTTCTATTTCTGAGGCCTCATTTATTTTAGTGTTGTGCAATTTGTGTGTACGATATGTAACCCTTACCAAAAAACAGGCTCTTTGCGCATGCGCACACACACGGACGCCCAAACACACACACGCACGCACACACACACGCACGCACACACACACGCAAACAATTAGAATTAAAATGTCATTACTTAGCTAGGATGGAGGAGCTCAACAAGACAGAGAAGCCAGGGAAAAACAACAAAAAAAGAGAGACCAAAATGGTGCTTAATTCTTTCATTATCTAAATGAATGAAAATCCCATCAATGCATCGAGACAAGGCCCTGCATCTGTCTCAAAATTAGCTTGACAATAATGTGATAAAACTAATGAAGGAAGGTGCTTTAGTGTGGCATTAGCTTGTAGCTGTCAAAAGCATTTGTTTCCATTTTGAGCAAAAACCCCAGAGTGAGGCCTGGTCTGGTGCCAACTGACCTTCTTTATCTGACCTCTGACCTCTCCAGTAGCTCAGGAACTGAGCTGATAGCTGATTTGTTGGCTTGCCTGATAGCGCATAGAAAACGAGAGGGGGAGTGTGTGCTTGTAAAGCTCATTTTACTGAACTTCTCGGCACTTGGTGTAGATATTCCATGCTGGTTGGATGACTTGTTAACAGTGTTACAGCCTTGTGCGCAACAGCAGCGGCACACTGACCCTGCACTCATGCGATGTGAGTGCCAACGCTGTGTCTCAACACCATGTTTTATTATCCATAGGAGGCCACAGTGGATGAGGAAAATAGGAAGAATAGGATGGTAGGGGGCATGTAGAGGACAATCATTAAACTGCACAGAAGGAGGGATGAGGAAAGGCGGCTGGGTATGAGAAGAAGAGAGTGGAAAGCTCAGTGGTCCCTGAGCATCTGGCAACGCGTCGCAGGGAGCCACGGTCCCTGTCATTAATAGTGATGAAATCATTTAAGCCATCAGGACTAAACGAGCCAGTTAAGAGACACTCAACGCTACACTTCTGTCTTGAGACGGAGAGGTGAGCTGTTGGCATTGACACACAAAGAGGGGGGAATAGATGTGTTCATGTCTGGAAGCTTATAGTGCGTAGGACGTGCATTATTAAATGGATTTGCGCTGATCAGGATCTAAAATGACGGCACTTCCCTTTGATATTATGGGGTAAAAGTGCTTCCACCACCAAAATTATTTTAAATAGTATCAATCAATCGATCAAACTTTACTTTAGCAGGAATTTTAGGTAGTTATTTTCTTATTTACAATAATGGCTTGGCAGGAGCCAAAAAAAACTCCTGTTAGGAGCAGGGTTTGGGGAAAGAACACACAATGAAAACCAAACAAGAATATACAAAAGAGCAAAAAAACAAAAATAGGAACGAATATTAAAAAAAATAACAGTTCAAGCAGGCTCAGAGACACCATGTAAAAAAAAAAAGCAGCAGATATACATGTAGCAACAAACCACATTCAGGGGCATTCACAGCACAATAGACAACATAGATTGCAGTCACACATAAGAAGACAACAGATGACATAATGCACATGTGCATAGAGTTGCAATATCATGCATATCAGCACATGGTAAACGCAAGCATATGCATTTGATTAACTAAATTATTGTCATTTGTGTTAGTTAGTTTTTTTTTTTTTTTAAATGCAGTCTCTACGTTTAACATTAACGTCATATGTTACAGTAATTGAAATGCTCTACGCAAACCACAATTTAAATGCATCTTCTCAGGCTTTGGTTTGTGGCAACATCTGGCCATCAGGAATGGAGGCATCGGCAACAGACAGACTTGTAATTGTAGAGAAGACAAAGAGCAACTTACATGATAAGTAGTGCTGTTAACTTTGCCACAATCATTAACTATCGCCGACACAAGCTCAGCAATCAGTGGAAGGCTGAATTTAGGATGAAATTCAAATACAGAACACATTGTTGGATTTGGTTTAGGACACAAATCTTAAACCCTGTGGTCTCTTTTTTTGGTGAAAACTGTGTATTTGAATAAATGGAGACCCTCTGTGTTGACATGAGGACCACAGGGCTGAAAAACATTATAAGATCACCACAAAATGAGCAGAACAGTAAATGTGGTTGTTTTTATATCAAGTTCCAGCCTCAGCAGCAACCCTGCTGAAACATTTTGAACAAACAGGTCAATTATCTAGTCCAGGCACAACCTGTACATTAACTTGACGTTCTCTACTGTATATGCATTATGTCTGCTTACACCTAAATCTATTTTTTGTCACCATGCAGAGAGGAACATGAACTGTGTAGGTGTCTGTGTGATAGAAGTTGTTGGAATCAAGGACCAAACTGTATTATCGGTGTGCCACAATTTACAAGAGATGTGCCATCATTAGAGCTGTAGCGAGCGGAGAACCAAACCACTGGCTAAATCTGCCATGAAATACTAGACTGCTGCAATAAAACTTGAGCATCTGCACCAAACTGGAAACAGATGAACCCGTCAAGGATACATTGTGCTTTTTTCCTCTCCTTGTTTCCTACGGGGCTGCAGGTCTTCTCTGGATAAATGGTGAGAATAGAGATTTTGTGCATAATTGCATGTGTTGATATGCGTATAGCACTCAGCGCATAGTATTTAGTACACCGATTATGTGTGTGTGTGTGAGAGTGTGCGCGCCGGTGTACACTTGTCGGCCTTTGTGTGTATCATGTTATGGCCTATACAAGTGAGTACTGAGGCCACAAAGGAAATCCATTGCCAACAACAGCACAGTTACTGGCAAGGAGCCATACCACCCCAGCGGCTTATGGGATAGGGTTTACAACCAGAGACAGAGTGTAGGAGGGTAAAATCTGTAAGGGTCACACTGTAGATGGTGTCCAGTTAGTCCTCAGAAAACTGTCAAAAGCCTTCACAGAAATCCATCTCTCCTTCACGATAAAAATTGTTTTCATCTTGATGAGATGAAAAGCAACGCTCAGCTCTACACTCATACAAATCAGGCAATTAATACCAAGCATTACACTGATGTAGAGCAGAGTACCGGAGATTTATAGACAACATCAGGACTTAGACAAGGACATTATGGTGTTTATTGTGAATTAGGGCATGGGCTCTCTGCTTTGTTTGCTCCTGGGGAGAGGTCGTGGTATCCCATTACTTCCTCACTCAGAGGGGACAAGTGTGCTTTTTCCATCTCAGTTCCAGACAACGTATTCCAGTGTGTTGGCTTTACATTATATAATGATATTTGATCGTTCAGAGGCCATGCTGGAAGGCTGGTTACACTACACAGATGTACAATGCTGATTGTTTTATTAGCCGTATAAACATAACGATGTGGCGTGTTTGCCTCTTTCGCAAAGCAGTCCTGGTAGGATGGCAGGGTTGTGCTTGAACTCCCATTGTCTTGGTGGCTCAGTAAGATGATGTGTTACATTTGTGGTCATTCATCTCAGTCGCTTATAATAGTCAACATACATTTTCAGATAGCATGATGTAGAATATGAGCCGAAGGGCAGAAACCGTCGCGCTCACTGCTTGGCTAACCTCTCTCCCTCTCCTTTGTCTTGCCATCCTTTTCTTCACTCCTTCTCTCCGCTGAGCATCAATGCTGCTTTTCGTCAGTGGCGGTGCCGTCTATTGACAGAGCAGTACATTCTAGACATATCTGAGGGATTAAGTTGCAAATTTAAGCAATGGGAAAATCAATGGGATGCTCTTTTAATTCATGAGAAAGGCTGTCACTGTGAGAAAAAAAACAGTAAGGCGATGTGGCTGTTAAGATCACATTCATCCAGGGGGAAGTAGAGGAGAAGAGCGCAGAGACAGCATCCTTTAAATCTCTCCATCAATGGAAGTGAGGCTGATGGTGGCTTGCCAGAGATAAAACCATGAGAGGAAAAACAGACCCTTTATTTTCACCTTTATCAGTGATCATGGCGGTCGTTTGTTTCCATGGTCTTTCATGGACTGACTGCTGAATATTTGAATCGCATCAAACTTTCATTTTTCTTCATCAGAAAGCAATGTACTCTGCTTTGGCAAAGCGGGTCCATGTAGAAACACTAGTAGTCAGCAGTGTTGGGAGCGGCTGCTGCAAAGGTTTTAAGTACTACCTGGACTCGCAGCCAATAAAAACAGGTATCTGCCTGCACAGATGTATAATTTCATTCTTGCCAGGGATTTCTTCACATAAAGCTGAGAAGTCACCCAGCCCTTTTGTTTTCCTTTGCACAGATTCCAATCACAGATCTAGATGTTTGCCACCAGAAACAAGTACAGCAACGACTGTTTGCAGAGAGGTGATGGAGGAAAGAACGTGTAGTGAGATTGAGCTTGGGAGAAGAAAATCCTGATGATTCCTGAACATTAGACATTTCTGGCAGACATTCAGTAAAGTCATCCGATCCCTGTGTTTTATGACTCCTCTAAACAAGTCGCGTTCATCCCCAGGTTACACCCTGATACTGTGTTTCCCCTGCTGACTTCAGGGAATTTGATTTTTTTTTAATGAACAGCTCAATATCTAATTCATTAAAGTGGCTGTTTTATTTGATGCATTTTCCTTACTCCAGCTGAACCAAGGGAGCAAGCCAGGGGATAAAGGGAGATGGCCCTGTTGATGGACGTCCAGTTGCACACACAAAGTGCGCTGAGTGTGCGCTTGCACGTGTCCCTTGGAGAGACCAGGGGACTCCGGTCGATCGTGGTTCCTCTCTGTGGAGTGGGAGAGTGGGAGTTTTCCTCTGTTTGACTGCTGAAGGACGGGAGCTGTAATTGGCCTTGCACACACACTCTCTCTCTCGTCATTAGGGGCAGGCCAAGAAGCAGGCTTCACAATTTGTGCGAGGCGCACTGCCAGTGTTTTCTGTCTTCCTCTGAACATCTATCTGGCTGTGAAAAAGCATAAGAGGGCATGTTGGGCTTCGCTGCCGAATAAAACATGTCACCCTCAGCTTTTTCAATCTTCTGCTACCATGTAATTAGTCATTAAACGGGTTTGCGCTGATCAACTGTCGGATCTCCGCAAGGATCACACTCAAAACAAATGTAGCGCACAAAAGACACGGCAGCTCTTCCGTCCAAGAGAGCTAGTAGAAAAATGCATTGCATATAATACAAAAAACAAGGAATCTGACATACAGTAGGTCGGAGGCCCTGCAGAGAAAAAGCAAGGAAAGGTGTAGTAGTGGAACAGTGGGCCTTGGTGGAATACGAAGGGGTCAGTGTAGGAGTGGAAGGGGCTCTATGAAAGGGGGGCCTGGAGGGGCAGCTGGGGATGTGTCAGGTGCCTGAGCCGCGCTCTGCGCCGGGCAGTGTTGTTGTTACACCGAGGGCAGCGCCACAAGTCCGAAAGTATTGATTTCCCGCCTTGTCGAGAGGCAGAGAACTGTCATGTGGAGAGCACTGACCTTGGTACACACACTAAGACAACTATTCCCCGTGGCCCCCCACGGCACAGAGAAGAGAGGAGAGAGGAGCAGATGCAAGACACAGCAGCGGCAAGCAGCAACAAACAACAACTAGCTACCAAGTCTGTTGCGGAGGGGGTGGGGAGGAAGGAGAAGAGAGAGGAGGTGAGCTGGAGAGGATGAGAGGAAGAAAAAGAGAGAGAGAGAATTTGTGGAAAAAAGTAGGAGCAGGAATGGAGAGAGGGAGAGAAAGAGAGAAAGAGAGAAGCTAACAGTCAAAGCCAGGGCCAGTTCCCCAGAGTTGTCAGTGGGCAGCCCAGTGTCTGGTTATCACGCTGTTTGAAATGACAATGGCTTGACTTGTATTTTCCTCCTGAGACCCAACTCAGATCTATAAGCCAGAGGGAGGGAGGGACGGATGGGTTAGAGGAGCAGAGAAAAGAAAAGGCTGGTCAGAAAAGGAGATGATAGGAGAGGGAGGAAATAGCACGACAGAAAGCCTTCTGACAAAAAAAAAGAGAAAGTGAGGGAGAAAAGTAGTAAGAGATTGACTCCTTTGCTCTCTATTGCTGCTGTAGTTGTAGCTTTTGAGATCTACAGAGAGAGACAGAGAGGAAGGAAGAGAAAGAGAGCAGCAAGCGCTCAAGTGAAATGTTTTTCATGTGGAAGCCCCGTCAGGATTTGACAACAAAAAGAGCTCCCTGTCACCTGCAGCTACACGGCGGGGCTCATCCCCAGTCACTGCGGAGCGAGAGCAGCGAGAGAGACAGGCGGAGAAAACACTCCCTCTACAAAGAGCTCTCCCCGGGTTAGATCAGGGTGACAGACACTTTAGAAACCCAGCTTTAGTCACATCTCTCGCCTCAGATCATGGTATTTTGCTAACAAGCTCAGCAGTACAGTAAGTTCCCTCTCTTGTACATTGAAGCCTATGAATAAAGGCCACTTATTTCATGATGAAGAGTTCTGTGTAGAGTTGTGAGGGAATCTATTCACAAAGTCTCTTTTTTTCTGAGAATTTGAAAGCAGTGGTGTCCTAATTGAATTAGCTGGCTTATTAGTGTTTGACATTGTAAGTAAGCTTGGCTATAAGTAAAGGAAGTGGGGACTTGGGATTTAAAGAGCAGTGTTGGTTTTGGTTCTAATTTTACACTCTCCTGACACACATTATTCCCCTTAGCTGCAGTTAGGCCCAGATATGGTAATGCTAATAATATGTGTGCAAGGGGGTTTAAGTGGCTGTCTCACCTCATATTGCCAATCCTGGGAAACACAGTCACCTATAAACCTTGTGGCCGTCTTGTCATTTATGGTCAAAGCAGTAATAGTAGAACGGGTGCTTTTAGAAACGGATTCACAAGTTGTAGACAGGGTGTCATTAGAAAATGAGGGTTATCGTTCCATGTGAAGATGAGAACAAGCAGCTTTCCTCACCCTCCACACATCCTTGTCCACTCTCAATCCTCTTATCTCAACATGTCCTGAAGGGAGAAAACACAAGCTAAGCACACGGTTGGCCATATTACTGTTTAGTAGCCTTAACGCTGATTTTTAGTCTGCCTTAATTTGGTCAGATCTAATTGCTAATTACACTTGCTTTCATTATCTCAGCGTGTTAAATCCAAGGGCTTTAGCGGTACTACTTTTACTGACTGAAAGAAAGAACCTTTGATCACGATTAACAACATATACGCTCCTTCAGTCGGCACAAAGACACACACACGCGCACACACGCACATACTGCACAAACTTAATGAATCTGTTTCATCTGTCTTTTTGACTTTCTCTGTCTTGTCAATATTTACCTCCCCGTGCCCTGAGAACACAATTTAAAAAAAAAGTACAACTTCATACTTTTTAAATCAATAAAATACTTCATATTTTTCTGCTTCTAAATAATAACATACACTCACAGTGAATGCTAATTAATACACTTTTCAATAGCAATAGCAGCCATTTTACCATCCAGCCTGGACAGTGAAGTGTTAAAAATGGCTGAAGCATTGATTAACATCTTAATCTCTTGCTTCTGTTGATTGTCCGCTTCCTTTGGGAGCATGAAAGGAACCTTGCGGCTTTTACCACATCACCATGAGTGCCCCGACCATTTAAAAACACAGAAATACAAACATTGGCATTTATTGCGCCTCCCCAAAAATATGGTGGGACAACTGGCAGCAAACAAACAAATAAATGCAAGCCTCTACAATTAGCCCTTGCTCTCAGTGGATGCATAATGGATCTCGCTACACAAAACGATTACGTGCCACTTGAGATAATGACAGACTGTGCTAAAAGGAGCTGCTTTACCCACTTAGTCAGCCCTCTTTGGGGGTATCGTGCTGTATGTGTCTGTGAGAAGGGACATGCCTGTGAGGCCTGGAGGCCCCTCAGCCTCCCTGAGTGCCAAAGGACGTAATGCCGAGCCACCGCCTGTCTGCCAAATGATAAACTTGGGGACAGGTGACCAATGTGAAGCAGGCCATTCTTTGCATTCCAGGCAAGTTTGCATGTAATGACATGCCAAGAAAGAAATGCCACTCATCACTTGTGTCAAGAACCTAGTTGAAACCGTGGAGCCTAAAGCTTAGATTAGTTTTTAATTTTTAAAATCAAAGTTGGATATTTAAAAGCTATTTAATACAGTGTTCAGAGCAAATACAAGTGCCCTACTGTGCATCTTTCATTCCAGATAAACCTTCATCCAAAACACACACAATGCTGGGTCTGCTGATATTATAGATAGAAACATACAGGGAGAAAATAGTTAGTTGTTAATTGTTTTTACAGCGATGAAACAAACCGGCACAATGGAAATATAAAAAATAATGTTAAATAGTGAAAAATTTAAATAGTGATAACTGCACTTAATTTTAATTAACAAAAATGTCAGCTTTTAACTAAACTACACTGCAGCCATATTGTTTTTTCCCCCTTTGGTTTTACGGAAAAAAAAAATTTCAATAAAGAATAGTGTTTCCTGTTTCAGATTTTTTAGAAGACTTATTATGAGGCAGCAGATACTTTAAAAAGCAAGTGAAAAGAGGCAGTTTGCTACATTTGCTTGAGAACATTATAATCTCATAACACAACATGCATGCATTTCTTTTCATGGCCATCCATGTTTTTCTCTGCAATTTTTTTTTTCACCCTGGTACCGTATCTATCCCACGTATTCCCAACTGCCCATGACATGCTGGAAATGCCTGGTTAAGTGCTGTTCTGACATTAGCCCAGTGTAGTCACAGCATTTGGCCTGCGGACAAATGCTAGAAAGGCCCTATAAATATGGATGCCTCTCCCCTCCTCTTTTCTCCCACTCTCCCTGGCCTCCCTGATGAGTTTGCATGTGTCTGTGTGTGTTTGTGTCTGGGTGGCACGCCGTTTGCACTGTCACACCATGTCCCCACTGTTTGTTTACTCACGCTGACAGAGATACACTTGCCGTTGGTGCTCACCATCAACGCATGCTTACCAAGTGCCAAAGAGCTCGCTAATGCTACAACTCCTCCTGTAAATAATGCATCTCCCAGCTAGCTGCCACTACGGCCCCGGCTGTCTGGACTATTTCATAGGCTGATGAATCTGTTAGCCTGCATGTCACTCTTAGTTTGCCTGTGTGCGTGTGTGCGTGCGTGCTAGCAAGTGTCATTGTCACCCGCCGTCTCTGCTGACATCCTGAGAGCGCTGTGCTGCATGAAAATGATGCCAGCCGAGCCGAGCGTCTTCCTGTGTGTCCACCCCTGCTCCCGGCGCTGTGGCGGCCCTGTGGGCGCCCCGTGGCTGCACTGATGCCAGCGCGTGCGGAGATGTAGGGAGGGTCCCCGCAGGGAGGAAGCGGGCCATTAGTACAGTCCTTGCCCCAATGCTTTACTCCACTTCAGTTCACATCACACAGGACTGCCCTCTCACTAACTAGCTAACACATGCTAATTAGCCTGGCGACAGAGCCAGTTTCCTCTTGCTTCGGGCATACGAGTAGCTCCAGAGCGTAGCTGGCGAGGAGGACCTGGCCAAGGACTGACGCCACTTCATTAACTTTTCTTTTATGCCCTACAAATAAATGTGAAATGTCATACAGTAGCTCCGTGTTTTACTGTAGAGTACCCTAAAATGTGTGAATGATGAAACCAGAGTGTTTTTTTAAATGTCAATACTAAAAACGGGTCAGAGTTCAGGTATATCTTCAAACTGGGGTGCTCAGTGCTCACTGCTTTATACAGGCATCTCACTAAAATAAACGGACTTGCCTTACTGTACCTTGATTAGTACGGCATGCCATCGACACTTCAAGCAACCCGCCTTTCCTGCAACGTCTTCATTTTCTGGAAACAAGAACAACCACAGGCCTAATGAAACTTAATGATGATAGTCATAACACAACAATAATCCAGTGGTCTGGAAAACTAATCAATGCGTCTTCTCTCCTTCCCCTAATGACCTGTGAAAACAAAGCAATAAAAAGGCGGTGTGTGTTTATTTTGGCCAAAGCAACAGGCTGATAAGACCGACTGTCTGATTAGTGCCGGGCAAAGCCAAGACAGTCACAAAGATCAGGACACCACACAGAGCTGATATCGCCACACACGTAAAAGTGGGAGTGTCTGTGAAATTCAGAAACTTTCCAGTTGATTAAAGAACAAATTTGATGGCATGCCTGTAATTACTTACATTTAAATGTCTGCTCACCACTCACTAGAATGCAGATGGCTTGTTATGTATGTGTTAACTAGAGGAGAATTTTTCTGATTCATGTCCTTGCACTATGATTTTCCTGTTACCGTAACTCTAGTCAGTGGCGCAAGTTTGTCATCCCAGTGGTGCGATGATAAACACATGTTGTTTCCCTTGTTTTTTGTGTGAAGTGGCTGACCGGCGTAGCTCTCGTTTAAGCATGCCTCTTGTCTTCTGGTCTCTGGCTGATTCCTCCCAGACTTTGGCCCTACACCACAAATCATTGTGGTGTGTTGTGTGCAGCTCTGGGACACAAATGTGCCCCCAAAGTGGTGCAAAAGCATCATCCTCGGAGTATTTTTTTCCCTTTTCAGTAGGAAATACAAAACCCAGGGGCTATTTTTTTAACGAGCCTGTGATTTCCACAGTTTCTTTACGGCGTGATGGAAAGTGTCGGTTTGAGTGACTGCATTTAATTAGTTAAGTACAGATAGGGAGAAGAAGGAAAAATAATATTTAGCTATCATGGTGTGGAGGGATTATAAAAAAAGTGAAAGAACAGTCAAAAAAAATTCTGCTGTGGTCGGAAACTAGAAATGGTCATATGCGTCAGTCCTCTTGTGAACACACTCCTTTTTCCAGTTTTGAACAGTAACCGCAAAAATATCTGTCACCCCTTCACACACACACACACACACACACGTACACACACACACACACACACGCAAAATAGCGCCTTATCACTAGGGGACAAAGCAGGTATCAATCATGCATACTTTATTAGGACACGAACATTTTCTGGATTTCTCAGAATTAAAATGATTTAACAAGCCCTGTAATAAATGTATTTCTTATTCCCTGGTAAGATCATATGAATATCTAAACACACAACACACATCATATGACAACATGGGAGCTCAGTGTTAGGTGGATTACACGGAATGATGGGGCGATGTGTCTTTTTTTTCCCCTGCTTGCTGGAGAGCCCGGTGTCCTGATTAAAAATTTCAGCTCCACTGCCTTTCTAATTAATTAGCGAGGCCACTCAGAGGAGCGCTGTGGACCAATTAGTCTCTTGCAAGCCGATGATGCCTATCGCTACAGCATCACTGTACAGCTGTCGCTCCCTGCTCCGAGGCCGGCTGGGGATGGACCCTCAGGTGCTCACACGGGTTCAAATAGCAGCGTGCGTGCCTACATGAGATACATGCATACAGATGGAATAATAATAATAATAGTAATCAGTATTATAATTAAAAAAATAATAATCTAGACAAAGAAGGGAAATATAAATGTATTTAGGCACATAAAAAGAAATAGTATAGATAGAATATTCTTACTGACTTAGCCCATCTTTCATAAAATAAAATGGATTATAAATAATAAACCGAACATGTATAATAGTGTATTAGGTCTGAAGTTATTGGTGTGAAGGAGTTTGCTCACCAGACTGCTCAGAAACAGTGTTGGGAAAAGATGTATTCGATTGTGAAACTGAAAATTAATCTTGTCTGTTTGGACACTTGAATAATAATTTTATATCCTTTATTTTGCAAAAAAAAACTATACTGAAATGCAATAATTCTTCCCTCTAAATAAATATCAGTCTTTTGGATTTTGAAAACATCACTCTCAAATCAGTTGACTCTGACATTGGATGAGAAAATGGGATATTTCCACTACTAAAATATCGTAGATAAACCTCTCTTGCAGCTGTAATATGAGATAGTAATAATTCTGCAAACTACTGAAATGGTGCTACTATTAAAGGATACTGTGAAGCAGCGCAGCTGGGAAAGTTGAATGTGCAGGAAACACCCGTTCGGCTTGTTCTTTTTGCCAGGATGAGCTAACGTTACAGCATAGCCTTATGTGTCCACAATACCATAAATTTGCATTTCTCATCTTGACCAGGACTTGACATTGCAATCTGCAATGCTTTGAAGTAGCTATGAGTCAAGGCAAAAGCCAGCCGAAGACGCAGAAGCTGTATCTCTTTCCCCCTGCTCCCCTTCAGCCATTAAAATGAAAGCAGATGAAATGTTTCTGTTCCTCAGGTCTGATGGTGAATTCATCCTGCATTCTGACCACAGGGCAGGGTGTGGAGATTTGGAGCGGGGAGGTGTCTGCATTTCTTCAGAGGGATGGCAGAGTTTGCTGACTTTGTGAGAACGGACTAGTTATAAGACCGAGGAAGTTCATTTCCACTTCAAGAGGTCGTCTGAAACATGGCATCAGCAGGCCCTCTGTTAGCGATCGCTCGCTGCGCACACGCATGTACATGCACACACATACGCACGCACGCACGCACACACACACACACACTACTCTGATCGTCTCGCGTTCATAGATATACATACTCATAATGTCTTCCCATCGCCCTCCCTCCCAAAGTCTAATGTTTATTCGTACTTGAGCAAAATGCGCTGATACAGTTTTTCGTCAAGACTGAAAAACAGCCAAAAGCTAAACAAAAATGTGGAACTTCAAAGCACTCGACGGCGGTGGGCACACATTAATGAACCCATCACACATTTCACACACCCACATTCACACACAAACACTTAATGTCCTGCGAATAATTCACTTTTTCTTATGAGGTTTTAATTACAAAGTGCAAAGCGGACCGTCAATTGCCACGTTTGAGCATAAAAAATGGATGCGTACGGAACAGACACACACACCAGCACAAGTCACTTTGCAAGCACAAACAGTCAATACCGTAGTGGCTGATTAGTTTGAGAAGAGGGGATGAATATTGGAGAAGGACTCTCAAGAGCCTCCCATGAAACATGGAGAGGATGTCAAAGAATTTTGTTCCCATCTTGTTCATTAGACCTAACTCTGGCTAGTGGATGCTCAGAGTGTTTTTAAGTTCATTTACACACGCACACTAACATGCACAAAGAGAAAAAAGGCACACCGAAAACAACACTGGTGGAAACAGTTGTAGTTATTAGATCGGCGTGTCTGACATTTTGTCTACATAAGTAATTAATTTAGCCTTTCTATTGGGAAAGTCCAAAGAGCCCAATTAACATGGCTAATATTGCTGCATCGTGTAAAAACATATTTTTTTTTAATACAGAGGGAATATTCAAATGACTTGCCTTCATTATTCAAATGCATAAGCAAAGTCATCACTGGGGAAAGAGGCAAGATGGGATTTACACTCAAAGGAACAAGAAAATGATAATCAATCTTTTATTTCTGCAAAGCAATTAAATAAACAACATGTGTGTTTTCTTTTTCATTTCTGACATTTTTCATTAGAAATCGCAGAAGCTGGATTTTTTTGCATACTCTGTATTGACTAAGTGCCATGTTATCTGTTAATAATTATTTTTTTTAAATAACAGGTTTTGCAAGCTATACATTTGCATGAGTCTAAAAGCAGTTTTCTACATAATTGAAATTATACAGTAAGTCAAGGATTTAGGGGAAGAAGATTCTCCACTTTTACAGTTGGTCCAGTACACATGCTCAGACAGGAAGCCAGGCCAAGGCTCACTCCATTGCCAAATCCCACGGCTTTGTAAGCAACACGCTGCAGAAATGGAATAAGGCAAATCATATTCTGAATATAGAGAGTGAAAATGTAAAAGGTCAGGAGCAGGAGTGAGGGGCGTTTTATAGTTTATTTGAATCTGTTTTTATAGATTGCTATTGTGGTGCTGTGTTTTCTATTTTCACGGCTCGTTCGGGTATTTGTTTTCTGGCGAACTCGGGGGCCCCACTACTGCAAGGCCCGGGCTCTTGGCTCTACTCTCCCACTCGTATAGCTATAACAAAGTCAATATTACAAAGAGGTAACACATGTCGAGGTATGCTTCAGGCCTGCCCTGGTGCTGTGATCCAGGATCGGGACACACACTTGCGTGCACACGCATGCACACACACACTGTATGAAAGAATGCATGCCTTCAATGGTGAGCTGCCTACCTCCGCGAAGAAAAATGTATACCACCTTTTTTTTTTCGTCTTCGCAAATTTGTTCTCTTGTGGAAGCTGGTATTTTGGCTTTCACACATTGTTCATGTATGCATGTGTGTGAAACTCTCACTACACAGTATTATGTGTGTAAGTGCAAAAAACTTGTTGCTGTCTGTACGTTCACATAAATTTTGAGCCTGCGTGTGTGTGTGTGTATGTGTGTGTGTGTGTGTGTGTGTGTGTGTGTGTGTGTGAGGGCTAGTTTGTTTTGTTTTTCCCTTACTTCAGCACATCTGAGAGAGCTTTTCTGGAACTCCTGAGCCCTGTCCAAACAAAGATGGCCGAATGTGAGGGATGGAGGGGAGGTGGATCAGGGCGTGCGTGTGTGTCCATGTGTATGTGTGTGTGTGTGTGTTTGTGAGTTTTGAAGTAAGCTGGGACCAGAAGGGCCTTGCGAAAAACCAAGAGGAGGGAGAGAAAACCGAGCCCCTGAGAAAGGCAGCTGGAAACACGGAGACTTGCGGTCTTTCTCTTCCTCCTCCTCATCCCTCCACCTCCACCCCCCTCTCTCCCTGGTCCAGCTGCACTCAGATGTGTCTGCCTGGTCCCCCCCGAATTCCCCCCTCTCCCTCACCCCTGCGCTCCCAAGCTCAATGCCACTGCCAAGGAGAGAGAGAAAAAGAGGGAGAGTGAGAGAGAGAGGGAGAGAGAGTGTCGCAGCTGGTAATACTTACTGGCCATTTTACCGCGGTAAAGGCATGAGATTCATTAAGCCAGGGCCCGCGTGTTTTGTGCTGAGTACCGGCCGTGTTATTGTTAGGATGTGGTAAAATTATAAATATGGAGGGGTGAGGGGGGATTTGGGGGTGCAGGAATCTAAGTGGAAGGGGTGGAGAAGAGAGAAGGGGAGAAAGCGAAGCGGTCGGAGGGGGGGTAGGAGGAAACATGCCACTCATTAACTCCTCTGCCACAGCCTTGTTTCTCATGATTGGGTGGCAATAAAAAAGTCTGTCACAATTTGTCAAAGTTAATGACTCGATGGCACACCAGCACTCAAGGGCTGGAAGACACGCTAACATATGTCGAATTAGTCAATAGCTTTATAATTGCAGAAATAAGGATTCCGGCTTGAGCCAAATGAAGCGGACTTAGAGGGTCCTGAGAGGGGAATTTGCAATTTGGTCAGGTCGATTGCAGAATTGCAATCACCATGGCTTGGCATTGCTTTCCTCATGCAACTGTGAGGTTCTTTTCTTCCCTACCTCCCACCTGTTTGAGTTGCTCCGTGTCTCCCTTGTGACCCGTGACCCTGAGACAGTGTCTTGCCTCCACTTCAGCCCCTCTATCTGTGAACTTTGTAAGACTGATAAAGGCTAAAGCACCCAGATGGACTTTCCTTTGGTCTGCTGTCTTCTTCCCTCCCTCTCTCGCTGTCCCACCACACACACACACACACACACACACACACACACACACACACACACACACACACACACACACACACACACATTCTCGCATAGACACTCCTAACTTTGCTCTCTCGTTGTGTGGCTTTGGGAGTGACACACTTGTCATTGCAGTAATGTAGCCATTGGCTACACAAGTCTCTCTGTCTCTCCCTCCCCTCTCTATCTGTATCTCTGACTTTGTGTCCTATTTCTCGGTGTGCCATTTGCTGACTGAGACTCTATTTACTAATGGAAGTTGCAGTTTTTTCACGGCGCGTTGTATCTAGACGGGGAACTACGAAAACTGAGTCAAGAGCAGTCTTCTCACTATGCTGGCTGAGGTAAATTATCTCAAATAACTGTAAATAACAACAATCTAGGCCTTGATTTTTTTGTCTTGTTGTTCTGCCACTTTTTGGTGATATTCTATTTCATGGACGCAGCACTTTATATGCAACAAATAACTCAAAATGCGAGTGGATGTGGCACTTGGTTGAAAATAATCTGAATAAAGCAATTATCCCTCGTTCAGCATAGTTTATACATAGTTTTGTATTTCCACAGCTGTTGGGTGTGCAGGCCCAGGTGTTTACAAGTAAACCACCATGCTGACACACTGTTTGAACAAAACTCTGAGGAAAGAAACAAATATTATTGCCCAGTCGTGTGTCTTGAAAACCAGCCAATATATCTACAGTAGTGTTCGGTGTAGTTGAAAAAACACATATACATAATTTGGAGATTGCTTACACACAATTAGCACAAGCTTTTTACATTAAAAATGGTCAAAGAAAATAAAGAGCTATTGGCAAGATTAAATCTAGGAGCTCTTCCAAGATTTGTCTGGCTGGAAGCGAGTTTGAGTAGGGGAATTCAATGTCTGTGTGTGTGTGTGTGTGTGTGTGTGTTTGCATGACAGGGAATGTGGGAGAATGTGTGGGTGCTTGCATGTGTGTAGTTCAGGAGTGAGAGTCCCACCCTGTAGACGTGTGTGATGACTAAATATCAATTTGGGGGAGTCTCTGCAGTGCTGGCCTCCTGTCGTCACAGTGCTGTCAAGCCTCCGCTGTGTTTGTGTGTCCCGTCGCCCACGCCAACCAATGATCACCATGGAGATGTCCCCTCGCAGAGAGGGGTCAGCAATACGTCTGGGCTCTGACTAACACTTTCTGTTTGTGTTAGGGTGTTGGAGAGAAGTAAAGAGCAGATGATGTTGGTCATCCTCACACACACGACCCCCCCCCCAAAAAAAAAAAAAATTAAAAAAACACTCCACTTTGTTCTGTCCCACACTCCCACACTCTTTTCTTCTTTTTCCTGCTCCTTCACCCAAACATGTGTCTGGTCGCACTGTGTGGTCATGTCACTCCCTCGAGTCTCCAGGCGCTGAGCCTTGCGTGTTGTTGCAATGCGTGCCGCCACTTTGATATTTGCATTCAGCCGGCCAGGTGTCACGGCTGAGAGGGAGTTGTCCTTATCTGACGCAGGCTGCTCCCTCTGATAGGCTGAAGGTCAGAGCAGATCTAGTATATATTGACGACAATGGCCTCTTTATTGTCTTCTCTTTCCTGTCCACACACACCACGGAGAGTGATAAGGAAGCATGGGCCTGAACAATAGAAAGCCTAACAGCTTGTGGATTATTTTCTTTTTTATAATTCTACAACCTTTGGACAGTTCAGCCACTACCTCTAAATATTACTTATTTTGTATTATTTATGGTTTATCCTTATATTCGTTTGAGAGAAAGATAGGTAAATCTATCAGTACATAACAAAAATAGCTTAAATAAGGATCCCCTAAATTTTGTGAACAAAGTTGTACAGAGATATTTTATAGTTTAAAAATGTAGTCTGTCCCTTGGATATATATATTGTGAATTGTTGGAGTCGTATTGTGAAATCAGTGGATAATATTGCAGATAAATTAATCAGGCTCTAAAAAATAGAATAATTATTCCGCTATTTGTCTAAATCATGACATTTACAAAGTGTTTCAGTTTAAAATACTGAACTTGGCCAAAAGTTGTGTCATCCAGGAGAAAACTGGGAGATTTCCTCTGACATTTTTTGTCCAGAACTTTTCAACCTTCCCGACTGCCCATATCAGCTTTACTCTGCCTCCTCCACAGCTCTTTCCCACCTTTCTAATTCACCAGCTTGCCTGACTCCCCCCTCAAACCAACCTCCCTGCTCCCCGGCTATCTCCCCTCTCTACCTTTTTGCCGACTTTCCTTTCGTTCTCCCTCTTTCCGTCGCTCCCTGCCTCCCCCAGCACCCTCCTTTGAACCTGGCCTTGTGTCTGTGTACCCAGAAGTCTGTCACTGAGCAGATGGTTTGATCTCTGGCTGGGGAAATGCTTTGAGGAGAGTTGAGAGGGGCCAGGGGCCTGGACCAGGGGCTTCTGCCTGGACCTGCTGTCTACACAAAAGATGGGAGAAACTGCTGCTCCCTTGATGCTTAGAATATTTGAACTGACAGTGTAGTCCAGTGTTAACAGCACAGTACAGCTCTCCATCTATATCGGCGGCACTGACTGAGAGCGTGGCATATGATAGCAGGATCACAGGGTTGTGTTTCTGCTCCAATATTTGAGATATTATGTTCACTCTCCTTCTCTGTTTCACAATATCAAAGACAGCTGGGTCATTTATCCGTCCAGTCCATTAACAAGCATGACTGTCCTGAAGTACACGCAGAGCTATTTATCTTGGGAGTGAGTCAGACTGAAAGGTTTGTCATGATCCGATTTGGAATTTTTCGGGGTGGTGCTCATCGCGGAGAGATTTACTTTCTGTGACTCTGTCAAGCCACAGTGAACAAGAAGGAATGTTAGAAGCAGAAACTTTACTGAGTTGTGTGCGTGTTTTCATTCTGGAGTAATCACATGGGTGTTGTGTATATGTGAAGGAGTGCAGAGTATGAGTCATATCTGACAGCTGACAAACACAACAAGATAGGACAAAACCTCTGGTCGAAGTGGAAACTGGACTTCATCTAGATGGACAACTGATGACAGATATCATTCACAATTCAGCAGTATTCGCATAGTAAAGATTCCAATTCCTTCTGATGTGACAGATGGCATCACAAAAGGCTGCAAACTGTAAAACTATAATCTGATTACATTTAAATCAGACATGCTATGTTTCTGCACAACTTTTTACATCGTGACAAATGTTGTTGCAGTAAAAGCAGGTGAACGCAAAGTGCAACAAGATGCAACGCAAAATCAACTGAAACTTGTGTTCCAGATTCTAGCACTCATGCACATACAGGCACACACACAGAATAATGCATTTGAGATTACCTTAATAGTTCAACATTTGTTGTTTATTTACCTTGTTCACTTGATTGCTAAACTTAATTTTTAAATTTGGCCCTTTATAACTTTAATTTTTTAATTCAAGTTGTGCGACAGTACAGTATGTTCCTAAGTCACTAATTGACAGCGAATCTCCAAATCTGTCAAGAAGAAAAACGCATTAATTAAGAGTGCGTGCAAACAACAGACATGACTGCTTCCATTTGTTTGACTTAAAGAGAGGAGAAGAAAGAAGGGAAGAAAAGAGAGAGGGGTCCCAGGTCTCCACATGAATACATGAAAACACATGCTTCTCTTCTCCTTCTGTAATCCACCAGGGACTCACGCCCCATTTGGTTCCCATTAGCATAGCTCTGGTCGCTCTGCCCCGTGTCAAAGCCCAGACGCACAGCTGCACAAAGGACAGGGACCTCTGGCTCCGTGACTGCCAGCCGCTGGGCTCAAAACCAGAACTGACATGGAGGACGGGCTCTGCACTGTAGGGATTTGAGGGGAGACACAAGCCTTTTTCTGTCGACTACATTTTCCCCCAGTGCAGTATAACCGTGTTTCACGCTGAAGTCAGTGCACAAATGATTAATCATTGTTTATTTTGTCCCACTTTGTGAGGCAAGAAAGCTCTGTTTCAAGTCAAATCCAATGTATAAAATCAAACAAGCAAAAATTAGCCTTGGCGTAAGGTATTTGCTCCCCTGTATTTTGTGGCGTGCTGTGTCTGACTACAAAGACGTTCTTTATTCAGAGTGTTTTATTTGTCACCTGTTTCCAATATGGACATTGTGAAGTCCTGATCTATCTGACGGAGCCAGGGCCGGCTTTATGACACGCAAAGCTGCTGTGCCTCTTTTCCTACACACGTTGGCTGCACATTTTTGGCAGGAAATTGACAGCATTTCAGCAGCTAACTCATGGATGAGATAATATCTTGTGGGTGGAAGAGAGGACAAGATGCTCCCAGTGTTTTACAGTGACCCTAAGCAGAGACAAATTTAAAATCTGAAGCTGCTGCTGCAACGGCGAGGCGCACACATGCACACATATGCACACGTACACACAGGGTTTTCATTTAAATCTCGGCTTTGCTTAACTCACCAAACAAGAAATGTGGTCTGTGGCTGTGTGTTGAACATGGTAAAGGTTTCAATTAAAGTGGGAGGAACAATACCCACCCAGCATCCAGCAGCTGTCTGGGTTGGCTTTCCATTGTGCACTGTCTAGCGTTGATACAAAGAGGCTGAAAGGGACGAGGCACCTAGTGTTTTAGAGGTGTATATGGGAGTTACAATAGTCAACTTTAAAAATGACAGTGTAGTAACACAGTTCAGTACAGTATATAAGTTTGGTTATACTGAGTTGCGTGGTTCCCTCTCTGTCTGTTTAAAATCCTCTCTGAACTGACAAGAGTCCAGGCTGAAGATATCTTGTTCTGAAGCTCCTATTTCCTGCAGTTCTTCAGTCCATCTGTCCCACTAACACTCTTTTAATTGAGCGTCCTCCCCAGTCTGATGCTGACCATTGCTGACTGTCAGTGTTTATACAATTGGGCTGGGACAGGGACTGCGAGCCAAGCAAAACATCCATGAAACATCAAGCCTGCAGCTAAACAAAACCCAGGAGTGAGACACACACACTTGAGCCAGATAAGGGCTGAAAATGATGCGTTTCCGAACGCAGCTAGGTTAAGTTGTTGACCATAGCGGTAACACAGCAGCTGTGAGAGAGTGTTGACTGTTGTCTGTGTCTAATTGCTACAACATTGTGGGATTTGCTCCACTCACTAACAGCTTTCACTCTCTCGCTGCTCATTTTTCTAGCGATTCACAAAGTCTCACGCACTGGCGCGCATACACCCCTCTGTCCTTTTCCTCACCGTTGTCCTCTTTAGTTGTGAGCCAAAGAGGAAACCCTGGCGAGACGCTATAGCGCAGTGACTAATGCTGTGTATCTGGCCGAGCCTCAGATAACACAACCTCCTTCCCCGGCCTGCTGTGACAAATATGTGCGAGTATAGCAGTGGGATCTAGGCCCAAAATTGTCCCTGACCCAACCCAGGCCAGACACAGGTTAAACCACGGCCAAATGGAACGCAGATCTGTGCTGGCCACAGACGACGGAGAACGTGAGAATCTAGAGTAGGAGTCTTTATGATTTGGTCTTTCCTCTGACAAACCGCACACACACACACACACACACACACACACACACACACACACACACACACACACACACACACACACACACACAGGCACCCACAATCATATCCTGGATAATTTTGGTGGCCATCTCTGACAAGTGTGTTTCTTCTGTAAATTCTATAGTCAGTGTGTATTCTTTCATCGTAGTGTGTTTGGATGCCTCCATATCACAAACATCATTTCTCTTACACATTCTTTACTGAATGTGGAACAATGCACAAATTAATCCCAAGAAATAACAGGCCCAGTACGTCCCCTCCCTTCCCCTTTCTCCCGTCAGTGCCTCCTCAGCTGAGGGGGCTTGCTGCTTTAATGCTTCTTAATGCTGCTGTCTGCTTAATGGGCCAGATATGAGAGGTGCTGCTAGCCAGCGTAATAAGTCAGTGATTAGAGGGCGCCTTGTCACAGCGGCAGCCCCGCAGACAGTGGCACGCTCTAATTGCCGTATTAGACGCCCCTTAACTATCTTGTCAGCTGTCAGAGCCCAGCTCGTAAACAGCAGAGGTGCATTTGATATTTCCATTTGTTTATTTCCGTCTGCTGCTGTTAGCGCTGCACAGACAGGTAATTAGAAAAAGGCTGTGTTGTGTGACATCAGTGTGCTAAATTTGGTTGCTCTGAATAAGAATCAATTGCAACTTTAAGAAAGGACAGTAACATAAAATGGCAAACTTCTGTAACTTCTGTAGCAATATAATCGGATGTTGCAGCCATTTCAATATTACACGCATAATTTAAGGGAGTGACAGACATACAAGAGGACAGATCATCTGTGTTATTTTAGTGTTCATTTAAATTTAATAAAGGAGAAAGAAAAAAAAATATCTGGTGAGAAAATAGCAATCAAAATTTGGGAAATCTCATTTGTAACAGCATAGAGAACTGAATATAATGAAGTCAGGGAAAACACTATGCCTAAAGAAAGAGATTTTACAGGAAAAGATTTCTCTGATTGTAAATGTTCTTCTGCTAAAGTTATCTCAGGACAGCGGGGCAGCCTTTGGTTTTGTGTCTATCTTGTATCTGAAAGGTCATAAATCTGACCCCAGCCGTGGCCTACAAATGTTCATGAATGTTCATGTCTGCTGTGTAAGTGTCCTTGAGGGAACACTGAACTCACTTATTGCACTGGATAAGTACATCAGCTCAGTGCATAATGTATGTACACTCTGACTCAAGTATAATCCTCACACACTGTGAGGATTGCCATGCCTGTACCTGGAGAGCTTAAAAATGGTGTAAAGTCAAATAATCTCTGTCTCCTGTCTCATTCTGTGTCAAACAGTGAGGTGACATGGTTAGAAGTGGTGTAATTTTGTGTTTAATCTCGGATTAGCCCATGTTCACTTTGACACCTCCAGTTACTAATCTGGTTTACAACACTTTAGGCCAAGCAAGGGGGGATTCTGATAGATTTTATGGTCCCTTAGTAGATTATGAGTGAGCTGCATTTCATATCCTGATTTACAGGATATTGGTGTAATCCACAGCCTAGTTATGGTATTTGCTGCTTTTACATACTGTAGGTTTGGTGTGTGACTGTATGACTATGTGACATAGCGGCTGATCTGTGCTGCAGACCCTCTTCTATCTCCAAGTACTGATCGACTGTTTCTGACATTGTGAAATATAGATTGTTAGCACAGACATGGACTCCAACCTCTGACCCTTTGTGTGAATGTGCTTGCCTGTGTCACATAATTGTCACTTTATAAGAATAACAGTGAGACGATGCAAGATAGTGATTTAGTGCCGATTGTAAATTCATAAATCCTCAGGCATTACTGCGAGGACAAGAACGTCTGCCTCTTTTTTTCTCTGACACACATATCTCTACAGATAGTACCTTCACTTTTTCATCTGACAAGTTTCCTCACTACTGGATCATTAGGATTCCCCTGTCTAAATAAACAGGCAGCCACCTTGTACAGATCACCCAGGTTCCTGCTTCAAAACAGTCTAGAAATTATTGTTTTTGCTCCTTTACAGGCTGAAGAATTAACACATAGGAAAAGTCCTTCAGCACTGACTACACAACACCATATGGGCTCAATGTAAAATACATTATCCAGTGATTCGTGTTAAATCTGTGTTTATTATGCCAAGTTATTAACTTGTAGGGTTTTTCTTAAATTCTACCATCAGCAGCCAGCATACTTATATTACATGTTGATGTTAAGGAAATACAATACATGATTTATAAAAAAGATAAGTCTGTGATTTCCATAAGTAAAGTATGTTGCAGCTGCAAATTCCTTTAAGGCACTTTAGGTTGCAAAAGTGTTACTATCTTTATACATCAATTCATCTTGATAATGTAAAAAAATGTCTGATAAACAAAGGGCTGCCATTGCTTATTAAGATTCATGTATGTAATTTTTCTCTTTTTACTCCTTTTCACCCCTTTTACTCGGGTCTTCTCGTTTCTCTATTTCAGTGTGAAATTTATGTCTTGCAGCTGCTGCGCTCATTTGGATGATAGAGCTGTTGTATTCATTTGTGTGGATATCAAAGTATATAATGCATTTTCTCCACACATTATTATTCGAATGATATGAAACATCATATAGGATCAAATGACCCTCTGTAAACATACCTGAGATTTTTTGTGTAGTTTTTAACAGCCATTTATGAGGCTGCGTAAGCCTCAGCAGACGATGCATTGTGCTGTACTGAGATGCCCTCGTCAAGTCTGGACACTTAACCTCTGACTGCTAAAAGCTTTCCGGGGTCAGACTAAGTGCAGCTCCAGTGTTGAGTAATGGAGCCTCAGTCAAAACAAGTTACATTTCTCTGTTTTCAGGAAGGGAAGTCCTTTGTCGGTTCACATGAGCTCAGGAAAAGTACAGAATGATGGACAGTTTCACACGTTACAATGAAATAGTTGGGACATTTGGTGGCTGGTACATATTTAAGAGTTTGTGGCAGAGGCTGCTGCTGACATCATTTTGATAATTCTTTTCTATTACAAAGTAGCTATAGCCTTTTTTCTTTCTTTTCATGACTGTTAAATTTTGTACTTCAGTTCAGTTCTTGGTACTTGGTATTTCTCTTGTCACCCACTAATCAACAGAGCTTCAGAGTTGTGATTGATGTGGATTTCTCCCTGTGTCTCTTTCTATCTTGGCAGGCCATTCGCTGCACACTGGTGAACTGCACATGTGAGTGTTTTCAGCCAGGCAAGATTCACCTACGAACATGTGACCAGTGCAAACACGGCTGGGTAGCTCACGGTAAGAAAAAATAAATTGTATTTTATATATATATATATATATATATATATATATATATATATATATATATATATATATATATATATATATGTGTGTGTGTGTGTGTGTGTGTGTGTGTGTGTGTGTGTGAGTGTGTAATGTAAATTGCTTGCTGCTTTGTATTATTTCTTGACGGTAGTTATGAATCAACTAAAAAATTGTACTCATTTTGCAGTAAAAGTAACTTTGCTTTTTTTGTTTGCTCCTAAATTTTAGTTGTCTTTAAAGTCTTATTTTTGTACCTTAGATAAGCAAGAAAAAAAACAACAACAAAAAAACGACCACAAGATAGCAAAGCGAGAGACCACACCTTATGAGTTTTTCACGCAGGGAATAAGAATAAGGGAGAGAAGGCAAGAAAGTACAAAGAGAAGGAGGAGGGGGAAAAGATAAAAGGAAACACCTGTTTGGCTTGCGTCCGCACAAGAGTGGGCCACGGGCCCCTCAGCGAATCGCACAGGACCCCATTGACTATTTTTTAATCTCTCCCTCTGAACTGTCAGGCGCCCATCTCTCCTTTCCCCCACTTTTCATTTCATGTCGGCATTGGCAGGGACTCTGACAAGTAGTTCTTCATTTTTTATTATGTTCGTGTCTGGCTGTGCTGTGTTGTCAGGCAAAGCCCTTGTCAGCAGGAAAAAGCCGTCCCAGGATCAGAGAGAGACCCAACCAGGTGTCACCCAGACAGGCAGGGAAAGGGAGAGGGAGGGAGAGGGAGGGGTATGAGGTAAGAGAAGAGACAGGGAGGAAGAAGGAGAGCGTCGACCAGGTGTCGCCCAGACAGGCACAGAAGAGAAAGAGGTGACCTACCTACCACTCATAATTCTGCAATGAATTATTAGGCTTTTTTTTTGACCCGAGCTTTGCCTGTCAGGAAACATACACTAACTTATCTCATTGTTAGAGTATTTTGTGACTGTATGAAGCCTTAGAGTCACTGAAAAATATTTTCATGGCTGAAAATTATCTACTTTTACTACCTTTGCATGTCATTCTGGTAAAAGAAAAAAGATGAATCTCTGGCATGTTTTGTCTGTACAGTTTATAAATACCTAAAACACACTGCTTAACTCAAAGATATGACAGTAAAGGGTAATGGTCTTTATATACGTAACATTATTTGATACAAAGTATCAAGAGAACTATACATTTCAGTGTTGTCATTGTATTAATAATACAATGATTTAAAACATTTTGCTTGGTAACATCATGATAAAAAGTATGCATGTTATTTGCTAGGTTGTATAAATATACAATTAGGGAATAGCAATAGCATAAAACATGGAACGAAACTGACACTTGACGTTATTAAGAAAATCAGAAATAGAAAATAGGATATGTGAAATTATACAATAAGTGATTCAAATAAAAACAGAAGTTCATCCACAAATAGAAAGAATTAAGGCAGAACAGGATAAAATGCAGGTTGGGGTTGAGATGGAGACAGATGAAGCAAATAAAACACAGATGCAAGGGCAGCGTAAATGTGAAAGAGCACAAGATTAGATTAAATTGAAAGAATAGCATATAATTACATTAATGTCATTGCTTTTATCTGATAGATGTGTTATTATCAGCGGGTGCTGACTGTGCAGCAGCTTCCTAAGACAGATTTGAGATGATAGAGAAACTTGATAGTCATTAACGGTGCCTGCCTGTCTGTGTGTGTGTGTGTGTGTGTGTGTGTGTGTATTCCCCCATGTCTTTCTACCTTTGTCACCCCGTCGTACACATAGCTTTGGACAAGCTCAGCACCCAGCACCTCTACCACCCGACCCAAGTGGAGATCGTTCAGTCCAATGTGGTGTTCGACATCAGCAGCCTGATGCTGTACGGCACCCAGGCCGTACCTGTCAGGCTCAAGATCCTCCTCGACCGCCTCTTCTCCGTGCTCAAGCAGGAGGAGGTGCTGCATATCCTGCACGGCCTGGGCTGGACCCTCCGAGACTATGTCAGGGGCTACATACTGCAGGTCAGTGACCAACACATGTCAAGACCATATATTAGCTGTATTAAACGCTCTGCTGACCCACAACTGATCACCTGCACATACTTTTATGTTTGCCTGCAATTTTTTTAAAAGGGGGGACAATGTTCACAATGATTACTACCATTAATTTCAACTATATCTACAAATGTCCTCTGGCCCTGCAGTTATTTTGAGAAGTATTGATCAAAAGCGCCACAGTGACAATCTAGGCCACTTCAATCCCATTGCCCATCCATTTTCCTCACATTTTCCCTGCTGTTACTTTTGCTTCAGTCTGCCCCCTTTCCTGCCCTGTCAACACTATGCCCCTTCGCTGGAAAAGAAAAAAAAAAAAAAAAAAAAGAGTCAAGAAAAATGTCACGCCAGCAAACTATAAAACCACTGTAGTGCGTTTCCTCTCTCCATCCATAACTCCCTCCTTCCCTCCCTCCCATATAATTGCAGTCAGACACATTTCTCAATCAAAGGTACGGACATTTTGGTGTTGAAACCCAAACCAAAGTGTTCCTGAATGAATTAGTTAAGAGCGACTGAACATGTGCATGTGGTTTTCTGTGTATGTGTTGTGTGTGTGTGTGTGTGTGTGTGTGTGTGTGTGTGTGTGTGTGTGTGTGTGTGTTGTGTGCACATGTGCTTATCTGTATGCGTATATGGTTTAGTGTTCCAAGAGTGTACTGTAAGTGGAACAGCATGGTGAGGAGAGGGTAGTTTGTAGGTGGAAACAGCTTCTGTGAGTAAAGCGCTCACAGATCTCTTTTTCCTAACGAACTCACACACACAGAAATACACACAATAACAAATCAACACCTATATAACAAACTACACGTATAGTAAATCATGTTTTACTAGTTTGAAATTACAGTTAAAATTCAATGTTTAGTTTGTGTATTTTAAAAACTGGGTAAAAATCCATACATAAAAATAGTAATTAATTAAAAGAAAAAAAATGGAAATTTTTTTAATTTGAAAACAAAATAATAAAAGACATAGGAGGCGTAACTAATAATTATTGTCATTATCAATAATGTATTATTGACAGGTTTGTCAATAAAATATACAATTATGAGAACAAAGGTGATATCTTCACTTCACCTATATATCCTACAAACACACACACACACACACACACACACACACACACACACACACATATATATATATATATATATATATATATATATTTATATTTATATATATATATGAATGCTCCTAAAACATTCTCATGATTTCATTGTAAAAGTTTTCTTTGCAAGAAATAAGGAAATGCTCCAAATCGGCGCTGTGAGAAATCCCTGTATTGAGTAACCATTGGAGCCCTGTGGTTCCCATAGATGTAGCCTCTGTGTTTTTATCAGCTGGTTCTAATAGTCAGCTGGTGGGAGCACCGTTGCTCAACCGCTCAGCCTCATGTCACGCTACTGGCTAAATCCTCTAGATCTCCTCAGAAGGGCTTCAAAGAGTCCGCGGCCGCAGAGAAACAGCCAGTCACTTAAGGACAGTAAGTAGTCATTGTACGGCCCTATTAGCCTGTAAGTAGCTATGAAATTCAATCATCTTCCCCAAGCCTCCGGGCAAAGCTTTGTGTCAGGGGTGTGTTCCCCAGCACTATGCTGCACTAAATGAGAGTTAAAATGAGGAGAACAATATTGCAGATGATAGATAATAAGTTGTCTTTTTTATATTGATGTCAGGGGTGATCACTTGATGATAAATTACTTTAACGCAATCTTTTCAGTCAGCCTTTCAAACGCTTGCTTGTACAGATTTAGAATATGAATATGAGTTTACACAATCACAGGAGGAGTCATAGTTAATATCTATTTTAGTGAAGCGAATTATGAATTATGCTCTAATGCATTTTACATTAAGTTTAAGGGCTCTGGTTGGCATACTTAAACAAATATTCACGTGCTTGCTACTGTGTCATGTGCCATGATAGCAAGGAGTAATTTTGATTAAGAGAAAATCATATCTTGTGGATGTGTGTTTGGTGCAGTGTGTTGGGTGTCAGTGTGCATGGGTGTCAGTGATGCGCCAGAGAGCTCAGGACACTGAGCTGACAGAAAATACCTGCAGCTCCTCTGATGCCTGACCACTGAATGTATGCAGTGCAGGAGGAAAGAAAACACACACACACACACACACACACACACACACACACACACACACATGTTCGACAGATAAAAAGCAAATATGCAGCTTTTGAATTTTTCAAGATCATACATTACACCCCCTTCAAGAAGTATTTATACTCCCAGAACTATTGTCCTGGGAAGTAAATGTGGCATCCACTGACCAGACATCACACAGACAAATGAACAAACATTTGTCATTAATTGTATCACTGTGTGTGTGTGTGTGTGTGTGTGTGTGTGTGTGTGTGTGTGTGTGTGTGTGTATTTCCCGATGTCTTTCACGGGAGCTGCTGCCTCCACCTGGATTGCGCTGAGCTCAGGGCAGGATTGGATCAGCAAGATTTGTCTCCCGATGAGGATATTCATGATATCTCTCATGGCACTCACCTGCCCTTTCTCAGCACACACAGCAGAAGTATTTTCTTACCCTCACGGAGAGGACATACTGTGTGTTAATATACACAGAGATCACACACTTGCATTCATTCACAAACAAAGCTTTGTCCTCAAAACATGACTGATGTCAATATGTGAATGTTTTTAAAATAATTACCATTATTATTCCTGATGAACTCCTACTTAAAGAAGGAAGTAATCACAAAAGAAATATCAGGAAAAATAAGTGTCAACATCTGATACAAACTTTGCCCTCCTTTGTTTGGCCTGTTATGCACTGCATAACAAAAGTAAATACACTGTAGAGGTGTGACTAAATATGCGTACACTGTGCAATTTACCTTTGTAATGGGTTCCATAAACTGAAGAAATTAATCAATATTATTAAAAGCTCGATGGCTTATCAAGTGGTTGGAATTTTGATTTGTAAAGGAGAGGAATTATACATGACATCAATAACCATTAAAATGAAAGATTGTCTTTCTCTCCCTCTTTTGTTTCATCCTTAAATCATTTGTAGCCTGACCTTCAATCCACAAACTGCTCTCATAGCATTAAAACACATGTATAACAGCAGACCTACATTCACTTACTTTTCCATATACAAATGTGTATGCATGCAGGCATGTGTTAACACAAATATCTGTCAGCAATCAATCAAGCAGATTTATGATCTGTTTTCTTGGATTTTTAAATCACAATTACCATTTTTACCTATTTTTGGGGTAAAATTATTAATATTTTACAGAAAACAGGACAATTGTATACACATAGCCCTCATTAAAATTGAATATGAAATTGGCACTATTGCCCCAACTGCCATTTTAGCAGTTTTATATTAAAATGTTGGTTGTATATTTATAAAAAATCTATTAGGGGTGCAAAAGCACCTATTTAGACCTGTAGCAGCAATACAGTTCAATACAATGCAAGTCCTGGATCCAGGGAACTTTACTCTTTACTTCCACCTCTGTTGTGACATCACAACCAGAGCAATTTCTAGCTTGTATGTGTTCAGCCAGCAGAACTACAGAGAAGCCCAGACCACAAAAGAATGAGTGGGTGGTGTCATTTCACAGTTTTTGTATTAGCAGAAACACCAGAGACCTAAATGTTTATAAAAAAAACTGAAAAGGTGTTTAGTACATAACATTTTTACTTTAAATACAGATGTAGTATGAAAACGTTGTCACATGAAGATAACAAAAGATATAATTATCTTCAAAATGTCAGCCTCTTCAGACAGACAAAAGAACAGTTTTTTTCTATAGTACCAAACAAGTTTGAAAAGGGTTGTATGAGTCCAAGATGTCTGAGACATTTTAACTTTTTGCAAAGGATCTAATTTGCAAACATGAAAATCCCCCAAAATAAAAGCAACAGGGTTTTCACCTGACTGTGACGACTGAAAGTGCTGTGTGTATCTGCGTGTAATGTTTTGTTTACACCCTTTACACTGTTGTATTTCTCAGCTATTGCTCCCCGATCCCCCTGACTTCAAGTTCAATCCAAGGCAATATGTGAACAGCACAGACAAATTTATTCCTTGCCAGAATTCCTTGCCCTTCACTTTGGCAGGACTTTTACCTCCCCACTCCTCAGCCCTTCATCCTTTTCTCTCCCTCCCTCCTTCTACTCATCCCTCTCTTCTCTCCCATGGTTGTTTCCAGACGGACCCACGGCCAATGTGCACCAGATGCCCCCCCAGTCCCCCCACCCCATTCCGCAGTCTGTCACTGCTCACTCCTCTGTTCGATACAGACAGATGGAATTGCTATCAGTACTGGCTTTGCTCTCTCTCTGTCTCAGCCGCCGTCTCCCACACTCCACACTGTCTATTTTGTCTTCCTCTTTCTTATCCCTTACCAAGTGAAAAATAAGTAGAGTGAGGGAGAGAATGAGTGGAAAGAGAATGAGAGAAAGAGAGAGATACAGCCTTTTTGCAGCCAACATATGGGCCAAAGCCCAGGGTTTTCCTGAGCGACATTCTCAGTAATGTTCTGTCCTTGTAGAACATTGGGCTGCCTCCGCTTTTATGAGATGTGGTTTTCCTGACTCCACACGGCTTCCAGGAGACCCAGATGGAACCGCTAACAACCCCCACCACCACTACGCAACCACACACACACGTTAGCACGCACACACATACACACAAACACACATGTACAATACACACACAAACAGTCTTAACCCTAATTGCACACACACTTGGAGGAATGCTTATTCAAACTATCAGGCACACACACAGCCACAAAATCACACTCGTCTACCCTCCAACACAAGCTTTGTTTCAGTGGTGTAAGCCTGGGCATGAGGGTGTGTTTAAATTATTAATGCACTAAATTATTCTCCTTAAATTTCCAATATTTATCTACTTATTCTGTAAATATATTGTGTGTCTAATGAGCATGAATGTTGTAGTCAGATTGTTTTGTGTGTAATGGGAGGGCCACAGGGGGGCTGCGCTCTTATTTAGAAAAAAAAACAACAACTTGTGACTGTAATGTTGTACATGTGTACTTACACATGTGGAATATGAGATGTAATTAGATGGATTATGGTGCAACAGTGTTTGTGTAAGACAGGAAACCATTTCCAGTTGCAGGTGGGTCCTGAGGCCTTACTAAAGGTACCAATCGGCTTCTCTAGTGGTTTAGAAAGGTATTTATTGAGTTAGAGTCACATTTCAAAATTTCTGCCTTTTCTTCCCTTCCCTCGCCCTCACTGCACTCCCCCCTCTTAGTTTTCTGTCTCTCACTCTGTCAACTGTGAAGGTCACCATATCTCTTGATCCTCGCCTGAGAAACTTCCATTTTAGGTAGTCGGGCTCCGTGCAACAACATCCCCTTCTCCAATCTCCTCCATACGGCACACTTGTAACCCCTATTTTCCTCCTGTCCTCCTCTCCACCCTCCATCACCTCCCAGTGCCTCCCCTCCTCTCAGAACCTGTTTTCTGTTATCACTACTTAATGCCTCACCCTGGGAGATGGACGGGGGAGAAAGCATTCTCCTAAGGTGGAAATTCTTACGTTCATATGGTTATGATTTGGTGGGGAGGTCAGGCTTGATTTTTTTGCTGGAAGGCTCACGGTTGGCTCTGTGCTGGCCAAGCTGGCCTCCAAGCACTTCAAAGAGGGCCGGTGTACTGAATCAAGGTGATGCGTACCCCTCCTCCCGTGGCGCACACACATACACACTCACTTGTCCTCCCTTGTGTTCTTAAGGGTGTCTTCTCCCTTCTTAGTCTCTTCTAGGTAAGATAGAGATAAAAGGATGTGATTTCGCATTAGAGGATCAGTTAGAGAGGTAGGGCAGCGTTATCGTCTTTAGAAAATGAGCTCTTTATAGTATCATACAATTTACATTAAAAAATGCTCAACCAACAAATAATTAAAATAGCATGCATTAAATGATTATAAACATTCTAAACTTCTGTATTGTTTGCAGATAGTGTAAGGCTAAGCTCTGTCACTTTTCTCACAGCTTGCAAAGCCAGTTCCTTACACAAGTCCAGCCCATGCCAAATCCTCAGTCCCTCACTTTTGAATCCTGAACTCGAACCTCAAATGAATTCAAGCTGTAGAAGCAAGGTTATGAGCAGGTTACATTGTATGCAGGAATTTGGGAAATAATTCCCCTTATATTGGATTTGGAAGGTACTCTGAATTTTACTATAGACTTTCGATTAGGCCTCACAAGCTGCTGTATGAAAAAAAAATAGAGATAAATAATGACATGAACCCAGTTTACCTGTCGGGATTTATGTACTTTTAGCACCTTTGCACATGATAAAAAGAGGAGGCAATGAAAAACAACTGCCCAAAGAGAATATAAAATATGAAATAATAGGCATATATATTGTGTTTTCACAATGTTTAGACAATACCCAGACTACAGACACAAAACAGAATACTTTACAGTAACTGATTGCTGGTGCATGATCATAACCTTGTTTCTGCATGTCTGTGTGTACATGATCAATTTGCACATCATGCATTCCCATCTTTGATTCATACTATTCTTTGTCCTTTTCCATCTTGTTTTTCACAGTTCTCAGTCCCAGTAACATTTTTCCCTGTTATGTCTACGCTTGTTCATTTTTACCCCTCCTGCAGCTCAACTCATCCAATATCCTGTAATATCTCCACTGTCACTTGTGTCGTCACTTTCTTCTCTGTCACCAGCACAAAATTATTTTTCCTCAGCAGTATGTGTACTTTAGTGTTAGTGGTTATGAACTACTGTGCTGTTATGTCTTATTTACCTTTACATTATTATTTGAAAGTGATACCACTGCCACAGCTACATCATTCAACACTATGATTGTGTTTTTCTCATTCTCTCTCTCTCTCTTGCTCCGATATTCAAATCGAACACTCGTCGAGGTTCAGCTCTTTTCTGTCTGCCTCATAAATGTTTAGTATCACCTGGCTTTTTACTAACTGCACGCACACATATGCATGCAACATTCCTTCTTTTACATGTGCGAATGAACACTTAAGTCTTTTATTAAAAGACTCATTTTCAAATTAAAATATAATTTTTCTTGATTCTTATTACATACAGAGCAGACCTATAGTAGCAGTGTATACACTGGTCTACGGTCATTGATGCTGCATCACAGTAGAATGAGATAAAGTATCAACACACACTGCAATTGCTCCTCAAGAGACATTTAAGTAATTACACCGTGTTCGGAAATCCCTTTAATGCATCCATTACATGCTTGGTGGCCACATGTATATTTCAAAATGTTATTTTAACTTAGGATGGGTGACCCAGTGTATGGTAAAATTTAAAGATCATGAATATTCCATGTCAGAACGTATGGGGTTGAGAGGGATTTGTGTGTATGTGCAGGTGCTCTAATAAAATCTGATTGGGGAGTTATCATGCTGTGCAGGGCAAACATGGGAAGTGAAAATTATATGTTTAACATACATGGTCAGGTCTAGGGGCTCCTGTGGGATCCAAGTAACGGTTTGATCAAACTACACTCATCTAGGCTACACACACACACACACACACACACACACACACACACACACACACACACACACACACACACACAGTATATGTGCGCCACCGTCTTACCCATTTCCCTCCCAAATCCCCATGATAAAGCTGACTTCAAAGCCTGGTAGCCAATCCTACAGATTTATCCAAGATGCTGGTTTGATTCACTGGCTGCATCTCTTCCCATGGCCCCCACCACACCCCGGCACATCCCCTTCATTCACTTCATTCTATATCTGAGAAAAATAGCTATCTTTGTCTATGCTGTTTCCAAATGTTAGCAAAGAAAAGGGGCCACTAGTGCATTTCTTCTCTCCTAAGTTCAGCTGGCATGTCATAATTACAATAAAAAAGAATATTCTGCCTGTATTAATGGGGCCCGCTTTCTCCTCATCCCCTCTGAACACCCAGTTCCTCCCTCCTCCCCGCCTGCTCATGTGATGTGCGCTACACTGATCAGTGTAATGGGATCGCTGGTTCTCTCTCTGCACATTTGCCTTTCTCTTTTTACCCAGTTTCCATGTCCCATGAGAATTCCCTCAACAGGTCCTTACCACAGCGCTGGCACTGCCGGAGCTGCTGGAGCTTCCCAGGAGATTCTCCCAAAGTCAGCTGCGCACCCTAATTGAAACCGGGAATCAGCCGGCCTGCTTATCAGGAATTTTATTTACCTCAGCCAGGCTCTGCCCTCTTTACTTTCAAAGCAGGCCATGTTATAATTACCTCCTCGAACAGAATCCCTCTCTTTATGTCGGCATCCGTCGCTGCATATATCCTTTTTCATAAGTTATAATATCCTGTCTCGCCTGTGCCCGAAAGAGGAAATGGCTTCTGAATTCTGAAGTGGCTTTTCAGGGGCTACAGGGTTTTGTTATTGCAGAGGGAAATTGAATTTTACTTCAAGGTCAGCGACACTAATGACGGTGTGGGAAGGTGTTGATCCCGTGTAGCGCTGGTTTGTCTAGCAGCATCCCACCGTATCGATTGGCACAAGAGAATCTAGTCCTGCATTGATTGTCACACTAAATTGTTTGTGAGTGTGGCGGAAGTCACTAGTGTAGGAGAAGTGGTGCTTTGGGACGGTAGATGGTAGGGCCTCTCAGTAACTCCGACATCTACGAAATGTATTTTCTATCTAGGAATAACCTTAACCCTAATTGACGGTTTTAGACAAAAAGACTGAATGATGGCTCCAGTATCTCTGGCAAACAATGACCAGTGCTGGTTGATACAGGACATAATGGTTTCAAACTGCTCCCCCACATTAAGTCTTAATGTGGGAGAGCAGAAAGTAGAAGTAGACTGTAAATAGCACTTAAACAACCCAAAGTGTGCACAAACACTCATACACCTCTACACAGGTTCAATAATATACCCTGAAGAATTTTAACCAATCACTTTCATGATCTACTGCTGCTTGTATGCAAGATGGTTAGTTATGGGTAGGTGCCCTGCGGTGTTAGTGAATGTGTGTCACTTCCCCCACAAATGGAAACATTTAGACACAGAAGTGTGTCCTGAGGTGAAAGCTGTAGAAGCTCTCACTCATAAAGTAGCGGGGAGGCAGCCTGTGAAGGAAATGAGCTAGGCAGACTGGTGGAGGAAGAGGAGTGTGACACACACAGGAGGACCTCACACACACACACAAACACACACACACACACACACACACACACAGATAAACAAACACATACATATGCAGATGCACACATACTGGTGACTGGTGAACCACACGTTGGCAACTGCTGTGGTTGTGTTTTGCACCACGTCTATCACCGTGCTTTTACCGATGGCTGCAGCTGTGTTTGACATCCTGTGTTTCTACATGTTGTCCTTTTGACACGCTGTGGTGTCAAAAGGACAGTGCCGGTACTGTATCTCTATGTTGTGTGGTGGCGACTCGAAGGTTAAGTGACCCCAATGTGAACTGACGCCCGTGCAGAGACACCTGTAGAAGTTCACCACAAGCGGTTCAGATCAGCTGACCAGCTTGTTACAAAGCCCACCCTCTCCTCCTTCGATATCCTCTCTCTCTCTTTCTCTCTCGCTGACATGTTGTGCATGAATGCCTTTATTAAGCAAGATGACCTGCCATGCAGGTGTGAGGAGAACGTGATGACTACCCTTGTCTCCGAGCATCCTCTCTGTGGTCTAAAGAGAGAGACAATCTTTACCAAAAGGTTTGGCTTCACTTCACCTCAGACAGGAGAGGAGAGGTGGACAGAAGGGTTGAGGAGAAAAAGAGAGGTGGAGGCCGTGGTTAGAGGGAAAATAGAGAGAGTCCTAATGCCTAAGTGTGAAAGCAACGCACTTCACTGAGAAGGACCGAATAAACTTCAAAGTTAGTTGAATTCTGTTGTAGGTCAGCCTGTTTTTAATGTTGATTAGTATTAGCATGCGTTGCCAGCTTAAAGACATTTTTTGTTTGTTTGTTGTGCCATGCCAATAAACAATCAGTGCATTAAGTGGCGAGCAAATGGAATCAATTCATCCAGTTTTGCGCAGATGAATGCAGAAAACGAGGCGTGAAGCAGCCGCTCTCTGTGTTTGGAGTGGCTAATTAGGAGCCCATTACAGAGCATCTCAGCATGGTGCTACCCTGATTGTTTATTAGAATTTCACTAAGGTGAAGGAGACGAGAGAGAGAGAGAAGGAGAAAGAGAGAGAAAGAAAAGGGGACTAATAGTAGTAATAAATGAATAAATGGATACCTAACAGACACACACACACAGCCTTGGTGAAAGCCAGCCCCTGGGCCTCCTACAAAAAGGGTTCTTGTAAAAGTGGGGGAAAAAAAGAAAAAAAAAACTGTACCAGCACTGTGCATATGCTTGGCTCAGTCCTCCTAAAGACTGTCTTATTAAATGGGTAAGTGGCTGAGTGCTGGGACCACCAAGTGAGCCGTGCTGTCACTGGCACACTGCGCTCTGTAGGCTGAGTGCCGCGGGCGCAGACAGGATATGATATAGGGTCACCAGAAATGATGGTTTAACACTCGATGATGCATCTGTTCCCAGCTCTCACCACTCAGCCTGCCAGTGGCATTTCTAAGATGTTTCTAGTCCTAGACTTTGTTGTAGAGGTGCAGGGCTAAGTTATAACCTCCCATAGCTCTTCCTTGAAAGGGAGCGTGTATGTGTGCATATGCATGTGTCAGAAGGCAACAGCGGTAATTAACCAAGACAACAAGGCCTTCTGAAGAAGGAAGATCAATAGACTGCTACAGGTGACTGACCTCAGTGAGCACAGACACACGCATGCAGGATAGCTACACACAAAGACACACATTTAGGTACAGGCACATCTGTGTTGTCTCCGCCTGACCTCTGGTTTATTCTGCATGTGTGAGTGCATGTGTATGCTCTCACAGAACTCAGTAATGCTTGCTCTCATCTTCAGGATCTGAGGCTCAGTGCCAACCTGTGCTTTGGTGCCAGGCACTGCCTTATCACCTCCCCGGCATACACGCACACGCACACACACACAAACACAAACACATACTTGCATGCTTACTCACATGTGCACTTTAAAACAACCTTGTTGCAAGAGTTTGTGCACAGGCACTCACACACAGTCGTACATGATGATCTACCCTCCACATAAACAAAGATAAGAGTAGGATCGCTCAGTGCAAGGCCCCAAGAGGTACAAAGCTATTACTGGGAGACCACAGTCGCGTGGCTGTGTGTGTGTGTGTGTGTGTGTGTGTGTGTGTGTGTGTGTGTGTGTGTGTGTGTGTGTGTGTGTGTGTGTGTGTGTGTGTGTGCGTGTGTGTGTGTCACAACCCTTTGCCAGTGTTGCAGTATTTACCACCGTTAGCTGCCTAACAGGAGACTGCCACTGCTAGGTGTTAAACCCCTCTCTGACTTCCTGTCAAGATCTTTGCCACCAGCCGCCACAGGGTACAGATTCAAAACATTCTGACAATACAATCACAGCAAGTCACTGTGCAACGTGCCAAAGGGCCCTGACAATTCGACAATGAATTTGTCAGCTCCAGTGTCTCACATTAAGCACTGAATCACACCTTTGTCAAACAGTGCAAAGGTAGTTAAGCATGGAGCGTGTTGCCTCCAACTTGATCCCTGACAAAAATCCAGCCTATCGAGGTGACACAGTATAAAATGTTTTCCCACTTTGCCGAGCTGACAAACCTAATTACCGTGGTAAAATTCCTGGGATCAAGCTTAGATCAAGTCTCCTTAGTACTGTGAGCTGCAAACCTTCCTCCTCAGGAAACAAATTTTTCTGGATGTCATTGATTTTCCAGATTCCCAGGTCTGAACACAGAACATGTCTCAAAGCTTTATAATTACTTGCTGAAATTTCTATAATGTTACCTTTAGGGTTACAGCAGTTAAAGGGCAGAACATATATGTTTTTTTCCTGTTGAGTGAGGTGAAATCTTATTGGCTTTTTATTAGCTAATAACATTAAAAACCTTAAGGGTGGGTGTAAAAACTCTACTTGGCATTAATAAATGCTTTAAGAGTTTTTTTGCAGGTCCGTATTCTACAAAAAATCTGCCTCTTTTCAACACAGTATGATTTGAAAGCTAAAAATAGACAGTTTCAGGCACTTTTCTCTGGCTAAGAGACAGAAGTTCGCCTTTGTGTACCAGTGGAATGAATTCCACAGCATTATGACCACATCAGTTCCTTCAGCTCTTTGAAATAAATGCAGGACGGAGTCAGGTTTTTTTCTGTTGTTATCAAAGCGTAAGCCCAGCCACCTTCTCCCTTTATGGGCATGTTTCGCTAATCTTGCTACTGGCCTCTACTTTTTAAGTCGAAACAGGTGTTGCACTTATAATACAATCTTGTATTAGTGCAAGCACCTCAGCTCATACTCCTTCGAGGCTGTGTTTTCTTTACAGATTCCTTTCTTGGCTATGAGGCCTACACCTTGTTTCTTATGATCTTACGAGTTAGAGACTAGAGTCATTAAAGCTATTTTGATATAGATGTAATTTTAGGATGGACTTGCTAGGGGTCAAATACACTAGCTTTGTCAATACTTCAAAAAGAAATGAAGAATAAATGTACTGGAAAAAAAAAGAAAAAAAAAGGAACAGATAAGACAAGTCATGTTCAGTGTGAGTCACAACAAATCATTTCTGTTTTTGCCATCCACTGTGTGCGTGTTAGCAGCTGGTACGCAAGTTTTATTGTCTGACTTAAAATAAAAGTGATATAAAGTAAAAATCAATCTGGCACAAGAGCCAGCAAAGGTTCCTGCTTTGGTCCCCTCAGCCACCCGCCTCTTCTTCCATTTTCATGTCTAAGGATAGAGAGATTAAAGGGAGGCCATGTCTCAACCCTGAAGAACTGCCATCACTCAAAGATGAGCAGTGCCAAGCGCCTCTCTCTTTCTCTGTCTCTCTATCCGTTGGATACACAACATCCCCTGGTGCTCTTTGGCCCTTCTCTTCATCCACATCCCACTCACACACACACATCACACCCATGATTTACTGTCATAAGCTCCTGCGTGTGTGCCTGTATGAATGCGTGTGAGTAAATGTGTGTGCACATATGTGCTGTGTGTGCATGGCAGCGGCCACATCAAATACACTAAAGCAGCGCTCCTGTGAGACATTACCCCATCCATTCTCAATCCCCCATAGAGATTCCAATACAGAAAAAGTCAACATTTCAAAACCTGAAAAAATTAATAAATAAAACTAAAGGCAGACTACATCTGGCACAATGTCTGTACTTAAGGATTCCAAGTATGTGTCTAGGGAGGAGATCTGGTGGGACGGAGCCTGAGTCGGCTTGGAAGCAGTAGAAACGGATGTCACACTGGAAATTTATACGGTGCGGTTCAGGGAGCAACGGCTGTAAATTGACAAGTGATGCTTGTGAGCAGCGTTACCCGTCTGTTTCCCTTTCTCTCATCTTCTATCTTTTTTTCCACTCATCTTTTCTTCTCCGAGCATAGCTGTTACTTCTTACATCTGTGCTCACCTCGATCATTATTGTCAACTGGTGAGAGATACAAAAACAAGTCCAAAGACTAAAGGGAAAAGGTAGCTCTGCACAAAATCGTGGGAGAAAATAACTTTTGTTTTGCTATGTGACATGAAATAGTGACAGACAGGAAAAATGTGAAGTGCATGTGCAGCCAATAGCTTTAATCTTTGAATAAAAGCAGTGTTTTGCTTGGATGAATTTGACCCTTAAGTCTTGTTTTGGCAGCGGCGAGAGAGTATAAAATCAAGGAGAACTGAAATACAACTCTAATATTATAAATACAGTGTCACCAGCAAAACCTGGAAACGTCTGAAACCAGTGATTTGTTTAATTGTGTTCCCTCTCACCAGCATCAACTTAAATCCCTGTCATTTCTTTCTGGTAAAATGTTTACTATGGCTGAGGCTCTGAGGCGGAGTGTGTATATGTGTGCATCTTTGAAACCATGTGCACATCAGCATATGTGAGGCTCTGTAGTTTGATCGAGTCATTCTACTGTATAAATGGCTCTAATGGGAACCACCCTTTTTAATAATGCAGGATCTACTTTTTTCTGTCCTTCCTCCCCTTTCCCATCACATCACGTTTGTAGTGACTGCCATATGATCCGACATTCCAGAGCCACTTCTGTCACCTTTAGGCCTTGGGATGCTGAAAATGTAAGACATGTAGCAGAGAAAAGAAGAAAGCATAGAAGACAATTAATGTGATGTTCCCTTTTGAATCTGAATAAAGACTTGCATGTTGTTCCCTCCCTCTCTTTGTCTATATCTTTACTTCCAATTATCCTATAAAGAAAAAACTAATAATTCCTATAATATCATGCGTGTACAAATAACACCAACTGTTAATTTCTGGGCGAAACTATTGTCGAGTTTAATACATAGTGTGCCAATACTAAAGACAATAGGAATAAACAAAAGTGTAACTAAAAAAATTACATAAATTGAGCTGTCCACAAACTATGCAGCCATCAGATGTTCTGCCTATACATGTGGAGAGCATGTGTTGCAGGAGTTTGTAGAGGACAATAGAGACCTGTAGTCCGCCAACTATAGCACCATAATCTGACAAGAAATCATCAATCTATTGGATACTTTTAATAACGGAGAATCACTTATGTTTTTTGATCTAAAATCGAGATCATATCCTCCTAAAGTAAAACCTTCTGAGGGGATGAATGATCTTGGTGAGACTGCTTCACTGTGGGAGTCAGCGCTCACTCTGCCTGGGCAGTGTTCAGCAATGACATCTGGTAGACTGTGCTTTTCTCCCCACCAGCACCGCTGCACACCAATTGAGAACAGACAGATGCCAAGACCAATGTGGCAGCTCTGTCTTGCTCCCTGCCCCCCCCCCTTTTTGTTTTTTTTTTCTTCCCGGTGTAGCAATTCACTCTGACTTGGGAAACATGCTGTCACATCTGGGCCTTCCGGGGATAAAGAGACTTGAAGGAAGAGATAATACAACACTAAAACGGGTAGAAGGATCACCACGGTGCAGAGAGAGGAGCTGTGATATGTCACAGGCCTGAACATCAATGTGGGTGCCTGGAGGATGATGCCCCTTCAGGGTGACAGTGTGACAAGGAGGGGGTATTATACTATAGCACCAGTACAGCATGGTGTGTGTTACTTGCCGCACCCATACCCCCCCCCCCCCCCCCCCCGTCTCATTAACCTCAGCTCTGATTGCCCCCAGGACTCCCTTGTGCTAATTAGAGGGGGGAAATATGTCTACGATGCATGCACCCCTGTGCAAACACACACACACACACGCACACACACACACACACAATTTTGTGCCGCTGACAGAAAGGCTGCTGTAACTGTAGGGGTGAGAATGAAAGGCTTGTCTGCTACTGTGTTTCATCTACATTCTGAATGTGTTGGCAACCGCAGGGTTAACCCCAGCAGGTGACAGTTAGCAGCGCTGTTGATTCCTTTTACACAGACAGCCTTCATCTCTGTAGTGCACCTCTTGATTTATCGCGGCTAAATCAAGAGGTGCGCATTTTGTCTCAACATGACACAATTAGGGATGAACAAGATATGAAACTGTGAAATGATCATTTCAAGGCTTTTGTTCTTCCTCGCCAGTCACTTATTGTAATTGTTACCACTATAAGACAAAAAACTATTTAATAACACTTCTTAACAACAAATTCAAATAGGATGAGTCAATTTTTTAACAAATTACATTTAATAAAAAAAAAATCCTAATAGCACCTTGATGATTCCATTCAGGGATCCTTAGCAATTTGTGAATAAAGAAAGGACATTATATTTTTTGTTTTACATGCTGTTAGGGACAACCACTTGCAGACACAAACATGTTGTGGCAGTTGTACAGCAAATTGCCATTTGTACCTGGACTGGACCTAGGGAGAACTGGGGAATAAAGAATGAAAGGGACGGAGAGAGGTGGGGGGGGGGTCTAGATAGAGGGGAACAAGGGGGAGATAGAGAGCGAAAGGGAAAGTATTTAAGAGCACTTGAGTGCCAGCATAGATGTAGTCACTTCTCCCAGTGGACATAAACGGGTCCCTCTGCACCATGGCATGATTTTTCACTTTAGCAGGCACCACTCAGTCCTCCTCCTTCAGTCCCCCTCTCCTTCCTCATCTCTCTCAGTCACTGTGTGCTTCAATGATTCCATCATTCCCTTTCATTCACTCTGACGACAAGGGGCGCATGTGTGCGCGCGGACAGACACAGACACACGGACAGACACACACACACAGACAAACGCACACATGCACACACACAAACACACAATTTGACCCATTTGCCCCCCTGCCATGGGTAGTAAATAATTCCATTGTGAGGGCCATTAGCGAGTATCTCAAGGGTTAAGAGGGGAAATATACAGGCAGTCAAATGGGCGATTAGACAATAAGAAGATGAAATGTCTACTCTCGTTTTGTTGCTTATTGTTTCACAGAGCTCTCATTAGACCTGTGGCTAATTCATATGCTTAATGGCTTTTTATTTTCCCTATTTTTTTCTCAAGAGGCTACATACTGTAGAGATAAAGATGCGTACAGACAAAAACATGTGCACGGACATACAGTACGCACGCATATTTTTGTATTGCTACCTCTTTCACATGTGGCAGCAGGTAACTCTGCCAAAACCTAATGATCAACAGACGTGGTTCCCATCACTGTTTAGGGTTCAACATCCCTTCAGACTAAAGGAAATGTAAGATGCAATTATGCAAAGTATAGAGAGGGTAGAGCCAAAACTCTTCGCCTGTCCTCCTGCATTCCAACGGCAAAACCAAATTGTTTTTGTTAATGCAACCGCCTCTGTGTGTGTGTGTGTGTGTGTGTGTGTGTGTGTGTGTGTGTGTGTGTGTGTGTGTGTGCGTATGTATGAGTAGGACCTTTAGCAATGCAGTCTGCCATTTTAGCTCAGGACTGCACCTTACATGGCTAGACTATAGTCTTGCCTGTGACATAGCCTTTTAAGAATTAGTGTCACCAAGCCAGAAACCTCACTGGGGAGACTGACTCTCAGCATTGCAATGCAACCTAAATCTAAGTTGTGTGTCAGTGCATGATTGTGTGTGTGGTGTGTGTTTTTATGTTGCCACACAGGCAGCCTGCAGTCAGTCCTGTGCGCATGAACCCGTGGACACACTAACTGGTCCTCTGAGCCATTAGTTCAGCCACTGTCAGAGGGATCCTTGTATTTTTCCACAGGCATGTCAGAGGATTACATAGTCCCTCTGCTGTTTCACTGACCTCCCTCTACTCATGCACGCGCAACCCCACACATTCACACACATCAAAGCTCAGCTCAGCGTAGTGCCCAGCGCTGAACTCGGGGCACACTATACTCACTCAGCAGGCCACTGGCATACACACACACATCTGCGTGCGGAGGCAGGAGCTTAATATGTCTCTCTGAAAAAATGTTTCATCTACTTACACCATAAATTTTGTGACTTTGTGGATTTTATTGAAATTGCCACTATTTCACCAATATAGTCCAGATATGTTGTATATACTCAAAACATATATATATTCCAAGTCTAGGTTCTAGGTCTAGGTAACATTTTTTTTTTTAATGGAACTACACCAAACACCAGTCAAACATTATCTAGTATTCCTCCTGCCCGATTAAGATATTATAATGTATAGGATGAAATATCAGCATTCCTAATTGGCATCAATCAAACCTGTAATTGGTACAATTTTCTCAGACATAGGAAAAAATTCTTAAAAGTAGCTTAGAATCAGACACACGGGTGCTTGTAAATAGGTATTGGAAAGCAATGTACAAGAGTTATATGCAACATGAATTATTAAAACACCAAGGCACATTGGCTGAGGGGAAGATATGGTGTGTGTGAATTATCCCAGATCAATATATGGAGTTTAGTGGTAACATCGTTCCTAATTACGCCCCCGTTTGACCATATGCTCACCTTTTCTCCCACCTTTTTGTTTTCTTCTGTTTCTGAGCACTGCTCTCATCCCACTCTTCTTCTGTCAGGCGCTTTGGCCTACACACAGGGCAACTATACAAGTACAATACAAATCAATAGGTTCACACATTAACACACAGACACACAGCAGACAAGGTAAAAGGGCTTCAAGATTTCTAACCTGAACACCTCTAGCCCTCCAGGTTGATCAATAGTCAGAAAAAAAGCATTAACAGCCCATCACATTCTTTCCATCTCTCTCATTCTTCTCTAATCATTTTCTCAATGTTATCTCTCTCTCTCACCCCTACTCTTTTTTGTCTGCGGCAGAGAGGAAAGTTTATTTCCCAGAGCTCCTTAGAAATCCCAGAAGCCTGTGTATGCCTCCATCTCACCTCCAAGCCACAGCCAGACACCCTGTTAGAGGCTATTACTATTGCTTGCTCCCCCCTTCCATCCTAACAAGATGCAGACAGAACCTGGACATTAGCTAATCCATACTTATTGCATCTGAGTACCTCTCCCAGACTTGTAATTCATACGGAGAGACATATTAGCGCGACATATTAGGCTAGCAACAGGTCCACAAGGTGAGGTGCTACACCAACAGTAAATTGACTTAGCAGAAGCCTCGTGGGATGTTGTAGGGCACTGCTGCTGCCGCTGTCTTACGACGAGGGTCTGGTCTGCCTGTATTGAGTTTCTGTGATGGCTGTTTAGCTTGTAGTGCTACACAGGGCAGAGAGGGGGGAATGGAAGCTGCTATGGCTCATTGCGTTTACTGACAGGAACCCTGCAGACCACAAGGCTATAGGGATCAATAGCATTGCATTGCAAAGCACTGCCAGACCAGGCCAGACCCAAACACAGGAAGATTGCATTACACATAGGCTTGAATCAGGACATGTCTATGTATCGTCAATGCAGCACAAAGACATTTGTTTTGTACCTATACCTATATAGCTAAGTGTTGTATTTTGAATATATTACCACAGCCTCTTTTTTTCAGACATATTCCACACAAACCCTATTGTACACAGGCAGGTTTTGTTTTTGTCTGGTGATCCTGGACCTGAGCCTCCAGGTGGCCCTGCATCCCGTCTCTGAACAAACAGAGCAGCGGTTTGCTCCACTTCCCCATGTCACTGAGGCCAAGCCCAGACATTGTGTGGCCCACCGGCCTGCTGACACAGCCACCCAGCCTGCCAGGGATTTGCTGCCGGGTCAAAAAGTTGACATTTATTAAAGGAAGTTGCATGGCGAGTTATAGGGAGTTGACAGTCCTCTCGTCACGTCGCACTCCAGAATTCAGAAACCTGTGCAGTACACACCCCTCTCTGTTTCCAACAATAAAAGTAACAATGAAGCATTATGGCCCTCCCAGGGCCTGCTACAATAAGAATGACAGCTTTCATTCTCCTGCCTTAGTGCCACTGGGTTGGAAGTTCCTTGCTAGGTAATAGCCCACATCTTTCAACCTGTTTGAAGAAGGGACCTCCGAACAGCTGGGGGGTATAAAATACAGATGTATGACAGAGGATGAATATTTAAATCTTTTAAAAATCTCTTTAAATTCCATGCAAAAACAACAGTCTATATGTTAAAAATACTAAGTGGGTAGAATGAATGACGGTGGATGACTTTTGTGGGCCACAAGGGGGAATGCAGAGTTTAGTGGACCGTGAGGAACAATGAAAATCTAAAAAGGGAGAAGTCGAGTGAAATGGATTGAGTGTGTTGAGGACCAGATGTGCCGTGGATGGATCAAACATCTGCTGGCTCTGCGAGGCCTCAACAGTCTTGAATGACCCCCATCATCCAACCTTTCTAACCATACGTCCCAGTAAACCTTTTGTTCTTCCTAATCTTCCCCCTCATATAGATCAAGAGTTGAAATATAATTCACTAAATCATGAGAAAGCTAAATCTTTGGTTTCTTTTTAATAATTCACTCCTAACTAAAAGGTAATTCATCTGAGTTGCCGAAGATGTACAAGGATGCACAAAAAATGCACATTCAAATTTTGTAGTGTAGTTTTGATTTGTTTCTGTTATTGTTCTCCACTCTGTGTTGTGATGGTCTAGAGCTTTTCTTGGTGTATAAGTTACAGCACAAAGAGGCAGCACCAGATGGTAATGGTGTTTATTTTTGCAGTAAGTAATCACCATTCTGGAACTTATGACAGTAGACAGGCCCAGGGACCTGGAACTGTGCCCCGAGAGACCCAAGCACCACTTCCTGTTGTACCCACATGATCACAGACGTACATATTCATAGACACACATACACACACACACACACACACACACACACACACATGCACACATAAACACGAACATCCTCTGGGCTGCTGGCAATGTGAGCCCCTGGGCCACAGGGATAGATGTGTTCTGGCACATAGGTTGGGGTAGTGTAAATTACACTGCAGCCACATTGGCACCCTCCGCCTCCAAGATGAATGAGCCAACTTACATGCCAGGCAACAACTCCAGTGAGGCAGTTTAAAAGCAGGGAGAGTGCACTGTTTGTAATTTGGGACCATTTTACCAACTCAGTGCACTATTTCACTTTGATAAAATAACAATATTCTTAACACACATTAATGTGCACTTCTTTCATGTATAATCCGATCACGGGTGCCCAGTAATTTATGGCATTGTCAGAGAACCATGTCTTTTTCACTACTAAAATAAGATGCCGAACTACATTGTAAAGCAATTCGGGCAATTTTGTGTATTCCACTCATTAAATTATTCACTTACAAATACAGCTAATAATAATGCTTAGTCCAACAGTCTTTGTGTTATTCTATGTTTTATTTTGAAATATCCAAATTATACTTCAGTGAAATTGAAATTGGCATTTTTTTATCATTTCTGTAACCATCCAGAAAAGTAATGCCTTATCTTTTCATTCATATATTCTATTTGGAAAATAGAAACAAAGATAAACAACATTACTATATATTCTATTGAGATGTGAAGAGATGAAATTTATTTTATCCCTTGATAAAGCATGTACACCCCACTGACAACAATTTATCATTAAGATAAAAAAAATATCCCTGTAGGGGCACAATACATCAACTTTTAAGAAAGTGTCCTGTCAACCGTTAATGTAGGCACCTCTCCCTTTCTTGACAGCTCAAAGTAACAAAAAAGTGAAAAAAAAATCAAGTGTAAGCATGTAACAGAGTAATAATGACTGATTTAAAACTCAAAAGACTGAAGTGTTCATGGAAGGCTGCTGAGCCAACTAAACCATCAGGCATTTCTGTTCATTGGGCAATTTACAACGACAAACGCTAACATAATACACTGCCATAATGAGATATTTACAATTACCGAGTTCTGAGCATCGAATTGTTGCCAATTCGCCAAACAGTCTGTATCGTCAATTCCTAGTTAACGTGACAGACATAGACTCCTTTGGGGCACCCAGTCCCCTAGTGGCCTTTCCTCTGTATGTGAGTCAGGCAGGCAGTGAAATACTGTCGGGTAAAGGAGTGGGGTGGAGGGAAGGTACCAGAGAGAGAGGCTTGAGTTAATGGTCTTGCATCTTCCTGGCAGCATGTCAATAATGGCTCTGATCACATTAAGTAAAGAGTCCATTAGCTTATTCTCTTTCCTCCTGTATGCTCCATAGCAGAAGCACACGAAAAAGCTAAAAAGCTCTTCTAATACAGTGTGTCTGGGTGTTACAGACACCTCTATCTGTTCCCATCAAGACCAAAACAAAATGACTAGAGGAGGTTTACCTACACTACAATCCATTATCCATTCACAACTAGTTCTGTTTACACAGTAGCATGACAGTGACATGCTGATATAGTCACAATTTTTTTTAAACTTACTGATTATGTCTGCGAAAGTTCTCGTGTATTATTATTATATATATATATATATATATGTATATATATATATAAATATATATAATAAAAGTTTATACATATATTAGTTTATGACTTTTTCCTTTTTTAGCACTACAACTCACAAAAGACTGTGTTTTACTACGTATTACTATCCCGGGGATATAATGTGATAAGGGGCGGATATTACACTAAAGAGGAACAGAAATGTCTGATACAACAAGACACAGTACAACATGCATACAACACATACAACTATGTGGCCAAAGAGCAAATTGTGAACATATGTTAATGCACCTTTTCTGCACTGGCCTCCTGCCAAAATAGTAATCAAGACAAAGGAGATGTGATATAAGCAGGAGAGAAAAGCAGGTTGTCAGACCCCCCCAACACGCATCCACATATCTACCAGGCCGCACACGCACACACACACACACGCACACACACACACACATTGGACAGACAGACCATTTCTCAGCCGCCTCACTGCTCTCCATTGGCCCTGGAGGGAGCACAGCGGCCCCCACATCTGTCTCCCAGGCCCACGACAGACCTGGCTGCTGCATTCAGACCCGGCACATCACAAGAATCATCCTCAATTAATGTGAAACATCAGGCGTTCTCTCACTGCTTCTATCACTCCACCCCTCTTCTGCAAGGCATCCCCTGCAGCTCAGCGCTAGGTCTGCTGGGTTTTACACATTGGCCATGGCTACGGTTCCTTAGCACAGTTGGGTGAGGCAAGCCAACGTTATTGTGTATGCTTTCTGAAGAGACAGGGAATCAATACATCAGTTCAGACCCAGACCTGGCTCACATGTAAGTGCTGCAAGGCGGTTCTTCAGAGGTTCTGAACTTGACATTGCTCTGCAGCGCACCGGGCCCAAAATGGTTTCCATGTGCAGCCCCATCTGCATCTCTGCTGGGCTGTGGCCAAAGGACTGTCCTTTCCACTTTTTAAAGATGCTGAGGGACAGCTTTAAAACAAAAAGGGTGGTGATGGTAGTGGTGGAGGTCAGAAGGATTGAATGAATCAGAGGTTAGGAGACCTTTTTTAACGATGGGTTTGTTCTCAAAAACAGATAATGAAAGACGACAACTCAGTGGAAGAAGAAACAGAAACTGTTTACTAAAGGCCACCTGGAAACTGGGATGTGCCAGATTGTGACTCACCCGTCTGTGTTAAAGTCCTTTATAATAACCCCCTCCCCACCTTCACAGTCTGGACTGCACTATAAATCTCACTCCAGTCGATTAGTGTGCCCTTAGCAACAACTAACACAGAGTCATGAATTTTTAACCAAAGCCATGAGTTAAATCAGGTTGAGAGGTGAAGGCAGGGTATCTTGCAGCCTGTTGGTTGATCAGTGCATCTAGCCTAGTGAAATAGCTCTATGGCCTTTTCACAGTTACTCGCACTGATGAGCATAATATTGACCAAGACACTGCCTTTTGCATGGTTGTTAATTAAATGATAAAGTAGAAATCAAGCTTGAATTAATTTGTTTCAAGTTCCAATCAGAAATATGAGCTGTGAGTTGGTGCAGAGGATCTTGTCTTCATTAAATCACCTGAATTTTCAACTGTCTTAAAGACATTACCTTTACATGGAAAAAGGGATTCAAGAAGTTTAGCTTTTGTGTCTCTGTGGCTACAAATGCTCTTCGACCAGGCTTTTAACGACAGAATAGTGTTCCTCTATTAATGCTGAAAAGGATGCTATCATCCTTCAAAAAGTTAAGATTGTAAAGATTGAATTTACCATATCTATTGTAGATTCTGGAGAGCACAAATTAACAAGCAAAGAAAAATTAAAAGAAGAGAGGGGACGATACAGTTTACAGCATTTTTAGCAGCTGTATCATTATCTGTACTTCATCAATGTACTTCAAATTGAAACAAATTATCACTTATTAATACCAGTCCACTTTCAGGGAGGTATCAAGACTGTCTGCTGACACCAGTCTGATATCCTTTTCGCTTATCCCAGAGATGTAGAGCTTAAGAAAAAACTATTTAATTGTTCGGACACTATTTATAATTAATTTCTTGCGATCTGATATTGAAAGACAGTAGTAAACTACAAAATAGATCTGATGTGTACTGTCCCTGAAATCAGAAGGTGACAGAATTATTATTAGATTAGTATAGAGAGACCCTGTTGTATTTTCTTCTTGTATCTGCCTTTGATGAGAGGACGCCATTGGTGTGATGATCTTTTATTTATGAAACTATGTTCATTATTTAATTAATATAGTTATTGAGTTAATATATCATGAGAAAAGCCTCACCAACCAAGATAGATATAAAAACTGTTAGGGTCACATCCAAAACTAACAGATACTTTTGATGTTCAGATCATAAATGAGTAGTTTATCATGATCACAGGGTGCAACTTTCAACCTCTATGATTCTTACAAATGCCCTCCACCCACGTCTGGACGTAGCCACTGATTTCCCTGTGGTCCATCACAGGGGACGAAGTAGAGCTGGTTGTTCACACATCACCTCTGACCTACCACTGGGGAGCCAATGGGGGAGAAGTCTATGTCTTGGGAGTCCTTGCCCTCTGATGTGATGGCTCCAGGCTATACATGAACCCATCCCCCGTGGTACCCTGCGTCACTCGCTCCTCTGCATTATTCATACAAGCCTCGATGGGATGGGGAGAGTAACAGAATATGGAAAAGAAAGAACCGAGGTTCAAGACCTTCTCAGATCACAAGGAACTTCTGCTTAACCTCCCCTGAAGTAGCAAACAGAGGGCTACAGCAGTTTTTTTTGGGAACTGGATCTGAAAGCAGGACTGGAGATCAATGGGGATTCCCTTGAGGCTCGGTGCGGATCGCATTCATTGCAAGGTGATTGGTGAATCAATGTGGTTCCCATGGTTCACTTTGCCATTGTGTGAACTGAACCTTCCCCATTGCAAGTGATACCGTCTCATGATTGGTTGAACTGCCCTTATGTTAATGTAGAACAGTGTAGTCATCCTATACTTTGTATTCTACAGGCTTTACAATACACACCATGCCTTATATTGCTTGTTAAAAAGAAAATGGAAATAGCAGAGACGCTGGATGGCAAGGGTCATAAATCTCCCATCTATTGCAAACAGTCACAGGTCAATACAGCACATCAATAGATAATATTTTCCCTGTTTGCTTTGTAGTATGGCATCATTCTCCATTGCTTGCCAAATACACGCAGTCACTTTAGTATGATAGGTGATGATTAGTGATGAGCATACACATGTTATTCTCTTAATCCCTAATGCACACTATGCAACCTAACAATACAGCCCAGCACATAACCTGCTAATTGCATAATTGCCTGATTTGTTTTAACTGACAGTTGTGCCCTGCCCCATGACAAGGCCATCATTTGCTCATGCTCATTGTCAGCAATTTGCAAGGTGAATACCCCGCTTCACACCCACTCAACAGCATCCAGCACTACCACAGTATTAGAGACAGCCATGAATTAAGAATGCATTGCAGCAGTGGAGAGATGAATAAATACAGCCATTGCTAGATTAATTCTGAGACACATGAAGGCAGGCAGATAAAATAAACTAACAACAGCAGGCTGTCCTCCAGATAAAGTGGGTACCCCATCGTCTCTTTGCTGTAATTATTGGCTAATAGTCATTAACCTGGCAAACAGAGGTTTAGCTGTATTGTTTAAAGGACTCTGGGATGCATAATGACAGACTAATATGTCATAGCACTGGGGGAGATGGGGGAGGGGTGGATTAATGAGATTTTACTGGAGGGAGTGTACAAGAAGAGGTGGGGCATGCCTGGAAAATATAGGGGGAAGAGGGCCACATTAAGCTAATTGGAAGATGAGTGCCTACTTGTAAAAGTGCTTCTAATGGCATATTTGTTTCTCTCATAGCATCACAAAGATAATGCAGGGGAGTGGAGTTGTGAGACATACTGTAGTAAAGACTACAGGGGCCTGTTTGTTTGCAAAAGTGTGCTTTAGATTAGACTCATTTTCATATAATACATGCATATTTTTCCACACTTTTGGTCATTTAATAATCATCATTAGTAAGGTATCTACATTATACATTTATGTCTAGAATATAAATTTGCTATAGTAATATATTGTATTCCAAAATGAAGTGTACTAATTGAGTCACTACAATAAAAGAACCAGGCATGTATAGAAAAGCTACTTGGAATAGAAAAAAATTGTCTAACTGAACATTATTTGTCCCCTCACATCATTTTCTAGGCTGCTTTTTCAATTTGGGTAGACTCCCTGCTCCGTGTATGACCCCAGCCCAAACTCTTGTTGATTAGCTTCCAAAACTCAATTGACCAGTGAATGAGGAGTGCTTGGATAGCCTCCATTCAGACAGGGTCCAGTGCCTAGAACTGCTGACCTTTTCTGACAACTGGCTGGCACTCTTTAACACTAATGGTTTGCAGCTTGGCCTGTGTCATTGTGTTTTGGCTTTTATTTGACTTTGTGAGTGGGGAAGTGAAGGCATAGGGTAGGACTAGTAGAGGATGAAATAAATGTCTCAACCTTGTTTGACTCAGTCAGGGATTGAGACAAGGCTGGATAACCGGATTTGGTCTTGGAAAGTGACTTTGGTCAAGCCATTTGTGGATGTTAGTAAATATAAAAAGCTGCATTTGATACCAGTTTCCTATGCTCCACTTTGATGACTGGTCTTCAAACAGAGATAAAGAAGATCCATAGGAACAAGAAGCTCTCAGGGGGTAAAATTTTAATTGGAGCACTATTAATAAATGGTATTATTATATAAATCTGTTCTGTAACTGATATTAAATTTGGCTTGAATTAAATTAAACATAGCCTACCAAAAATGCTTGAAAAAGTAAATACTCTCTATTGCAATTCATTTATCATAAAAGGGACTCCATGTGATATACATAAACATAAAATGCATTTAGAATCTGCATGCTTCTAATCAAGGTTCTAATAATTATCTTAATGCATTTCCATCTGTCACACTCACAAATGAACTCTTTGTCAATAAAAATATTAAAGACCAGTCCAGTTCTTAGAACTACAATTTCTTAAGAAATATTCTAGTTGTACATCTCTTTAAGGATTCACTTTATAATTTACTTTCATTTTTGTTTCACTTAAATCAAATGGAAGTACTAATGCCCAGATGGCCATTCAGTGAGAAATAATAGTGCCCAGGCTGGAATTTAAAGTCATACCTCGAGGCAAAAACTCCAGCGTGTACAATGAAAGTGTAAAATGTTTTTTAATGTATATTTAACAACAAATACCCCAGAGACTATTGATGTTTCGTCTCAGAAGAATCTATTTCTACAGTATATCTGAGGGCATGATATGAAACCACTCACACTTTTTATTTTCTGTTTTTCTGTTCTTCTTCCTTTGTGTATCTCCCATTCTCTCTCTCTCTCTCTTTTGCTGTCTCTCTTTAAACATTTATCTTGTGTTTTCTCCTTACAGGCCCTTTGTGCTTTGTGATGTTGTTTTTTACAGCTTTTTACTCACCGGAGTTGTCATTTATCTTTTATAGATGCCAGCAGCTAGGAACACATACGAAATGTTACCATCTCACTGTGACTAATTGTCATCGCTTGTGTTACTCCCTCGATGTCACTTGCGCTTGGTCCCCAAGGAACCTCTGTATGAACTGGAGCATTACCACTTTCTCTCTCTTTCTCTCATTGATCTTTATCTTGTTCTCACGAATACCCCTACCATCTTATATAACAGCAGTGGCAGAAGTTATGGTATGAGTAGAATTTTGTTACAACTACAATGAAGCAGGAGATGTGGTTTAATATGAGGACAAAACATGTTAACCACAAATTTAATACACATACTTTTTGAGTTTCCGTTTGTTAAAAAGAGTTCTCAGCTTTTTATTCCTCACTTATTTGTAGTGCATATCTGAAAGTCTTTTTGGGATCACTTCCAATTCCTATCTGAGGATTACTTCTCTCTTATGATGGAAACTTGCAAGAATTGGAAATGTCCATGATTATGTAAATTACTGAAATATTGGCAGTTTTTATATCTATTCCACCTTTTAGAGGTAGCCATTGTGAGCTGGAAATGTATTTAATAGTTGGTAGTAATATTATTAAGAAATGATTTAATGAAGGTGAAAAAGGATATACAGTACATCTCTCAAAATTTACTTTAAAAAGCACAATAAATAAGACAGACGCCCGAATATAAGACACACAAGCTCAATGCCACTGTAACGGTACTCTAAACCTTAAATAAACCTGAGTTTTTCTCTTCAAATGGCCAAAACCAATCCTTGATACACAGTAGCAATCCCATCCTCCCTTAAGCATTTCCCTGCCTACAGATGAGATGAAGAACACTGGAAAAATGCCTGCCAACCAAGGTGCGATTAGTGGCCTACATTAATTATGCTATTATTTCTGATAGTCATTTTTTCTGTGGCTCACACAGTTTTGTAAATACCCCTAGGTACCATGTATGTACAGAGGGAGACTCAACAAGAGTTCACATCTTTTACAAAGCTGTTATTGTCAGTCTCACAGATTAACATTCCTACAATGTTGAAAGTCACAGAGACCTGCTAATAGTAGCACAACCATCCTTTTTTATTTATTTGCTTAAGACTCTGATGCTGATTCTTGCCCACACTCATCACTATGTGATCAAACATTGCATTAGCAGGGTTGATTTATAGAAAAAATATTGAGTGAAAAGTGGTTGGGAAAATGGGACAAAGCTTTGTTAGTTATTTGTTGCTCCAGGGGCCTCTGAATTTCATGAGCAGAAAAGCTTGCCCTTACAAACTAACCCCTGCTCCATCTTCTCCTTTGACCACACTGATTATGCACAATCAATAATAGTTTGTGTTTTTGTCTTCTCTCTTCTGGGACATGCAGGATGCTGCAGGCAAAGTGCTGGACCGCTGGACCATCATGTCCCGAGAAGAGGAGATCATCACTCTGCAGCAGTTCCTGCGCTTTGGTGAGACCAAGTCCATTGTGGAGCTGATGGCCATTCAGGAAAAGGAAGGTCAGGCAGTTACAGTTTCCTCCTCCAAGACAGACTCCGGGATCAGGACATTCATAGAAAGCAACAACAGGACCCGCAGCCCAGGGCTCCTGACACATCTGGAAACCAGTAGTCCTTCCAGCATTCACCATTTTGAGAATATTCCCAATAGCCTTGCTTTCCTCCTGCCCTTCCAGTACATCAACCCAGTATCTGCTCCCATGCTTGGCTTGCCCCCCAATGGCCTGCCTATGGAGCAATCTGCTCTCCGGATGCGGGAGCCCAGCCTTCCCAACCAAGTTGAACAGGTGGAGACCAGTGAATCAGAAGTTTCCCTGTCACCCTTTCGGACAGGCCAGAGCCCTAGCCGTGGAGCACTGGGAGTCATAAACAACATTGAACCCAAGACAGAGCCCAACACCAACAACAGGGCATCCCCCATTTCCCCGTCTCCTTCCACCCGTGAGGCTCAACAGCAGCAGCAGCAACAAACACAGCTCCAGCAACAACAGCAGCAGCAACAGCAGCAGCAGCAGGTCCAACAGCACTCCCAAAATCAACCTCAGCAACCCAACAGCTTGAGTGACCACCAGGTACACCACCACTTTGTAAAGGAAGAGCAGTCAAAAACCATCACCCATACCTCTTTTGCTTCCAAAATGCATCGCATGCGCCGCATGGGATCCACCTCACGCAAGGGTCGTGTGTGCTGTAACTCTTGTGGAAAAACCTTTTATGACAAAGGCACCCTTAAGATACATTATAATGCTGTACACTTGAAGATTAAACACCGTTGCACCATAGAGGGCTGCAACATGGTTTTCAGCTCACTACGCAGCCGCAACCGCCACAGTGCCAATCCCAATCCACGGTTGCACATGCCGATGTTGCGTAATAACCGTGACAAGGATCTCATCCGTGCCACTTCAAACACTGGCACACCGGTCATCTCAAGTACCAAGAATGGTCACTTCACACTCACCAGTCCTGGAAGGCCACCGCTGGGCTTCACAACCCCACCTATAGACCCCATGCTTCAGTCACCTCTGCAAAGCCCACTGGTGTTCCCCTCCCTTAAGTCAGTGCAGCCAGTGCCCCCATTCTACCGTACACTACTGTCCCCTGCAGACCTTGTGAGTCCTCCAGTGTCTCTGCCAACCAGCCCCATTCTGCCTACCACCACCAACAGTACCACCCTAATGGAACAGCAACAGCATATGTTGGCTGCTGCAGCTGTGGCTTCACACAATAATGTTCATATGTCAGAAGCAGGACTCATGTCCCACCGCTTAAATGTACCTAGTGCCAATCAGGACACCACCACTGGCAGCAGTGACCCCACGCCTAAAAAGAAGCCTCGTAAATCTAGCATGCCAGTGAAGATTGAGAAGGAAGTGATTGATGTGGCAGATGAATATGAGGATAAAGATGAGGATGACGATGATAACATCCACCATAATCACCACCATCACCACTCATCACTTCTTCACAATAATGTCAAAATGAATGGAAACTGTAATAGCAACAACAACAGTGGCAGTGGTACTGGGAACCACAGTGGTGGTAGTGGGCAGCAGTCACCTTCCCAGGATGAGATGAGCCCCGGAATAGCTCTTAGAGGCATGATGAGACAAAGTGAAGATGAATGCCGGGAGGGAACTGGTAGTGACAGCAGGGGTGGAAATGATCTTCGAGGCTCCAGTGAGTTACGTTGCATGGACAGCTTCACCTCTGAGGATCAGGACCATGAGAGAGACTTTGAAAATGAGTCTGAAACCTCAGATTCCAAGATGTTTTATCGCGATGAGCTGATGGATGTGGAGGAACAGCAAAAACACAGCAGGGGTGCGAGGGGTCTGGACAAGGAACAGGACGATGAGGGTGGTGAGGAAGCCCATTTGAGAAAGGAAATGGAAGGCAAGGGACATTCCTCACCCTCCCCTCATCAGCCTCCTATCAAGATCAAGGAAGAACTCAATGATCCTACTTATGACATGTTTTGCATGAGCCAGTACGGTCTCTACAATGGAGGTATGGCAGCAGCAGCAGCTGCAAGCATGGCTGCTCTGCATGAGAGCTTCATCTCTTCAATGGGCTATGGTGCCAGCCCACCCAAATTCCCTTCTTCTCAATCACCAGAGGGAGATCCACGATCAAGTCCTGATCCCAAGATCTGCTATGTGTGTAAGAAAAGCTTCAAGAGCTCCTATAGCATGAAGCTGCACTACAAAAATGTGCACCTCAAAGAGATGCATGTGTGCACTGTGGCTGGCTGCAATGCTGCTTTCCCCTCCCGGAGGAGTCGAGACAGGTCAGTGCTAGAACATGCTAATGTTGACATTTTATCCTAATGCAATTGCAACATTTTCAGGTAGGTTCAAAGGTAATTTTCGATTCAGACTTTAACAGTAATATGAAGTAGATCAATGGTAACAGTATATACACTACTATTACACTACTATATATATATATATATATATATATATATATATATATATATATATATATATATATTTCCGCGAAACAACACTACATTTTATAGAACTTCTGTATTCCTAACCCTAACCCTGAAGGCCAGAATAAGTGCAGAAATATTAATATTGATTTTAGGCCTTCTCTTAGGCAGCTAAAAGATGCGTTTCTATTGGCTCATATGCAGCAATACTCGGCAATACTTCTGCCTACACACTGGGGGTGTCCTATTCATCATACGTATATAAACACACTAACTATGAATAAGTACATCATACAACCCTGATTCAACAAATCCTAAAAATCCCTTTAATATCTTTTAGCTAATAACACACAAAATAACGGATTCAGGTACATCTAATCCTTGCCTTTATTCTTCAGAATAGTGTCAGGATGAGAAACACATACACACATATTCAAACATGCATTAAACGACATCCATCATCCCTCCAGCTGCAGTATGTTGTTTACCTACCTCACCTTGTCACATGGAGGTGAAGGCACATACATTAACATAGGCAGTGGTTTGTCAAACCGCTGCATTTATTAACGCATTTAGAGGTGAGTCTAGCTATGCTCACCTGGGCTTGTTAGCACATATCAGTCTCACACACTCACTCCTCTGAATATATATATATATATATATATATATATATATATATATATATATATATATATATATATATATATATATACACACATACACACACCTACATTCTAATAATTGATATTAGAGAAAATAAAAAAGCTGTGTGCATTCACATTTCAGACCTGGTGATGCAGAAAATCATATTCCCTTGCCAGTCATGTAAACAACCATGGTAACTTTAATAAGTCAATCAACACAGTTGGAAGAAACTAAATATAAAACTGCCCAAACCCTTCTAAAATACACAGTATGTCAAGTGTAACAAATACCTCTACTGCCTATTCTCTTTAATTGAACTCAGCTGCAAGTACTTACTTTTTTGTTAGACAAATTTATAAAAACACATAAAAGCTCATATAACATCTTTGACAAGTGACACTTTAATTTATGCAAGGTGCAAGATGTAACTTACTGTACAGTTTCAATTGGCAAACAAATATTTCCAGGGAAATATTTTTTATTTTCTCTCACCTACACACTGGCTCTGCCCCCTTTATCCGTTCCACTGCCACTGCTTCCTCCTGTCAACAAATCAGCTGCCCTTTTTCAACCCAAGCCTTTCATTACATTCGTTGTTTTAGGTGGCATCTGTTCCTACCACTGTTGGTTCATTAGCAACATGTAAATAGAGCAGGTGACTGTGGGACTCTATTAGAATAGATGTGGGAGGGGAATAGAGGCAAAAGAACAAAAGACGAGTTAGCATTAGTGAAGGTGCAACCTGACGCAGCTGTGCCGACAGCAGCAAGATGGCAGGGAGTGTTATCATAGTATGCATTGCCAGTGTGGTGTACTGCCACCGTTTGTTAGTTCCCCTTATTTGATAAGGCAGTAGGAACAGAAAAAGCCTAAGGCATAACTGGGCCACTGTTTAACACATGCATGTCCATTATGCATGCTCACATGCGCGTGTGTAACATAACCCTAAGCACATAGGGATACTAAATGTACCAATAGATAAGGTAGAATAAAATTTTGCTGTAAAACAGTTGTTTCATATAAACAATGAACAACCTTATCTCAATAGACAATATCAATAGTTTTCAATGATAGTATAATAGTATTTTTTGAACTTTAAAACACAAATAAAATACTTAACCTTACCAGAAACTACCTCACATATGCCACGACACCTGGAAATAGCAGATGTTGTTCAGATTTTAATTTATGCCCATGTGGTAATGTTGATAGTTCAATTCCAATAGTTGCCCTGCTTGTTTCTCTAGTGACAAAACTTTGTTATTCATATTAGTGTATTTTCCCTGGCATCTGCTACAATAACCCCCCATGGCTCACAGAAATGGCACATTTAACTTAGGCACATTTATATGGGATGGCAAGAGTGAGAATAAAAACAAATTTTTAGAAAAAAATATTAGAGAAGAAGAGTGCAAAAATGGTTTGGAGAATGTGCTTTTGCAAATATGCAGTCAGGAGTTCAAAATTTTCATCATCAAAGAAAGGGTTGTGTGCTTCAGAAAGGCAAAGGTGGTTCCAAGCTTAAACCATATTGCACAGTGAAAAGGTGAAACCTCAATATTAACTCCTATGCTCATTGTGACAGCTTGTGTGTGTGTGTGTGTGTGTGTGTGTCTGTGTGTGTGTGTGTGTGTGCGTTTGTGGGGGGTGGAGGGGGGAGGCAGTTTTACTTCATTATGAAAAACAGCAGCATATAAAAATTATTAAACACAAAAGTGGTAGAACATATGGGAGACAGAGATAACTTTGTAGGGACAATTGCTGCTGTGAACATAATGCATATTTTAGCCAGGGATGTACAGTACATAGCTCTGGGTGGGTGAGACCTAAGCACACTATTGTTTCCATACTTTTTCTGTGGGGGATAAATTCCTGATAGCATATGGGACATATTACTCTGCTGCTGGTTCAAACAGGGAACAAAACAACAGAAACAAGAGCACTGCATGGCTTGAGGAATCCTGGGGCTTTGAGATGAGTCAATACACAAGGCAGGCTCTCATCAAATCTGTCCCTGGATAATCCTCTAATGACATAATGCATGTTTGAGTGTAATGGTAGCAATAAAATGAGAATATAATTTGGTTGTTTTCATAAGACCATTTGCTCTAATAAGATTAAGAAACTGCAGGTACGAAAAAATTTGCACAAAACAATGTTTAGCATGTTTATTACGAGTAAATTAGATAAATCAAACTCCATTATTTTTCCTAATTTGATTTTTTTGCCAACACTGTTTGCAGTAACAATTAATAAGCAGCTTTTCCACTGGTTCACCTCAAACATAAAGAATTGATAAAAACAATACCTAATACAAAGATGAAAGAACAGATATGATATTATATAATTGTGCTTTTTTATAGTTGACTAGTGTATTTTAAAGTTCTCTAATATGTAACCCTGCCTAGCTTCTTCTCAATACCTCTAAGACAGCTGTTGAAACGTTGTTGAATAATTTCTGCATTTCTGATTGTCAAAAACACTTTAACAAACCATCAGACAGTGGCATCAAAACGCCTGTATCAAAGTGAAGAAATTTAGGAGTAGGACGCACGAAAAATGTGTTGCCACTTTAAGAATAGTGCACATAATGATACCCAGAAATACAGGAAAGAATAATGTAATGTGCCATGGAGCAAGCATATAATGTGTGTATGTTTTAAGTGCAAAACAGAGAGTGACACAAGAGTATGCGTGTGTGGTTTTATAGTGGGATGTTTTCTCCCAGCCTCCTGGCGGTCTGAGGTAAATGTTTACATATTTATTGTGGGGAGTGAGCAGCCTCGGCAAAAGTGTTGAAGAAAGTGCATGACTTACTGCTGGAAAGGCAGGCGTAGCAGTCATCATCACCATTATTAGACTCATTAATCATATTTTTTAAACGGATGACAGAGTTGCCTTATTCACCTAATTTTCTATAGCCTATCCTAGTTCTTTTTTTAATCACCACACAAAATTTTAATCTGCTCCTTCTATGTCGCTTCTACAACTAGGTGTCCTTCCTCACCCACATTCCCATGTTGCAGCAGTGCGCAGCCCGTGGTCCCTGCATGGGCCACAGCAAACGGAGAGAGTGAAGGTTAATTATGTTGGAGAGTCTCTTTACTACCCTCTCCTTCTTCTCTCTGTCTCCCTCCTTTTCCCTCGGTCCCCTCACGGCATGTGGGCCCGTCTCCGCTGCCTCCCAATCAGCTCTCTATTTGTCTCTTATAAACAAAGGCCATGCTGCTCATAGAGAGAATATGTTAGCAAAGCCACTCACCCGAGTTCAAAATATATGCTGATTAAAAGACACAAACTTGAAATATTTCATCCTTTTGGTTTATCATTGCCAATTTTCTTCTGATGTATTTTTAGGAGATTAAGGGGAATTATTATATTCTCACATGAATAACATATAGAGCCTCATGCAAGCGCACTGTCATCAATAGAATTCTTATTAAAATTTGTGTGTAATTTCAAGTCATTCTAAATTATAACTTACATAAAAATGTTTTTATGTGATATTTAATGCATATTTAATGCCTATCCAGTCATTTATTTGAGGATCCCCAAATCATTGTAGCCTTTGTTGTTCAATAGACTGAAATAATGCAAAGCAGATCAAGCAGTGACAGAGAGTGATAAATGTGATTAAAACTCTTTTCCTCCCACTTCCACCCAAAACCTCACAACACACCCAAATAACAGGAAAGACAAAGAACCAGTGGTGTCAGTTCAATTCCACTCAGCCCTCCATCTCATTTATACATTATAAGTCATTTAGACAACACAGTACACACATGTATACGCACATATATGCACTTACACACAAACAAGGGCAAAGGCCAACAGATGAATCTAAAGATGATTAACACCGGGTTGGGACAGGCACACTCTCACTCTACCTCCTCTGCACAGTCAAAAATGAGCTCTCTGGAGGCCTCCCCCACCTTTTGGGCGAAGATGAGACTGTCAAATCGGTTTGCCAGCCACATTACTGGCCAACAGGGAGGTGGAGATGGAGGAAGGGGGGGCTTTGGGCGATGGTCGACTAAGGAGTTGGGTTTGGGGGAGGAAAGACAGAGCATACTAAAGTAGAGCGATGAAGAAATGGAGGGCAGTGGGAAATAGAACAGAAGTCTAAATCTGATAAACGAAGGGACTCAAAGTGATTTTTAAAAAGAAGGAAGACATTGCCAACAAAAGGATTTTATAACAATGTTTATGCAAATGATAAGAAAGTAGGCTTTTTTCCTCCTCTGCAGCTTAAAATGATGGTTGGAAATGATAAATAGATTTTGTTCTTTCATTTATTTAATGTTATGTGCACATATCTATACAATGGATAATAAGGTCATAGTAAATGTGAATGTTGTTCATATTAAATTGTTGTAGTATTATAAGAATGTGGTGTGCATTTTGAATATTAAAAATGGCTACTGTAGCTATAGCACAGACTACTTACTGCATGACATTTAGCATGTTTGATTTTAATATCTTAAAACTGAGGTAGCCATGGTTAACTTAGAGCTTATTAGCAGTGAGAAGGTTATGTTATAGAGATGGAGACATGTTGCAAAGGACCTGCCTACCTGAGCATCATCAACAGCATCCTGAAATTTAGGCTGAACTGAGCAAATCTATGGCCCCTCGGACATCAAAGCAGTTGAAATTAAAAGAAAACATGCCCACTTCTTTATATACCAATCACTGATCATGGCATTTGTCAGACTATCTAGAAAGACTCCCAGAGCCAAGTGTCCACACATGTATTTGACTAGACAGGGATGCAACGCCATAGGCATTGAATCATGACTCCCATATTTTAGCCATAAGCTAACGCCATATGGGTGCAACTGTACTATCAAAGGATAAAAAAGAACAAACGATTTATAGTCTTTTTGAACAAGTCCCACTATATGGAAGTCGTATATTTTCTGTTTTTCACACACGCCTACACACACACAGACACACACACACACACATGCAGTGACAGCCACGGCCAATCGATTTGCCACGCTCTCTCTCCTCAATGCTGACGATGCTCGAGTGGACGGGCTCCTGGTTGCCTGGTTCACAGAAAAGGGTCCCTCAAATGAATGTATTTTTACCTCTTGCAGGACAATGTCGGATAGGGAAGTAAATAATTAAAGGAAAGGGACCCTTTTTGACTGCATCAACCCTGCCACTGCTGGTAAGCTCTACTATCCATTGTGACTCCATTTGTGCCCGTCCTGATAAGGATGACCCTTTTCTTTTCTTTTTAAATTTTTGGTTTGTTATACACACATGTGCCCTCCCTGCATGGAAACCCCTTCACATTAAAGGCACCAAGTGTATGCATATTTTCTTGTTTGATTTAAGTGCTGACCTGATATGAGAGGAGTGGGCCTTGTGTATGTCATATGACACCGGTAATTAGTTGCTTAAATTTCCCTTTCTGTGTTATGCAGTTTTATTGTGACGTGTGGCGTAAGTCCAACATGGCAACTATGAAATTGAAGTGAAATAGCATTGAATTAAGATTTTGCAGGCCCATTTCACCTTGCATCCCTTAGCATGGCTTTGTATGCTAACTGAAACCCTCACTAATCGTATCTTGGCTTAAGCATGGCACTTGTTACTGAGTTTCTTTCATCAAATGTAGCACATTGTGTGATACAGTTTGCTTTGTGTTTGGGGAAAAATGCCCATCTTAATTAAATCCCGGGCTACATGAAGACATGTTCATTGAGGTGCTCGATTAAGCCTCCTCCAATAGGGAACGAATGCGATAATGCTGTCAGGGCCTAGTGCTAATATGCTATCCAGTTCCCCTCGATTATCACATTACCACAGCTCGAATCAATTGATAAACTCCCATTCAATATGGTGGAGTATTTAATTGAGTCAGAGTCTATTGGATTTGAGGGCTGTGCAGTGCAGACATGCTGACAGCGGTAAACACTAGCAGGGTCTTTCTGTGCTATATTAGTGCACTTTTGTGAGGAGAGCTGCAGGGTGGATTTCTCTCACTGTGTGACTGTCTGCGTGCCTCGTCTGATAGAAACACTAGTAACACATGTAGCTCCTCTTGCATATTGAATATTTATAGTCTCATAGCAAGCTAGGAAACTTAGCGAAAAATTAAATAAACGGCTGTATGGAGAATTTATATTGCAACATAATAGTTTCTTTTTTATTTGACAGTGTTTTTGATATATTGGTAGCATTCTTATCTATAACTATGTTTTCCTACATTATAGGCACAGCTCCAACATTAACCTGCACCGCAAACTGCTGACCAAAGAGCTGGACGACATTGTCCTTGACCCCCAACTCACGCCACTGCCCAAGGACCTGCGAGCCGAGTTACTGGCCAAGATCTACGCCGGGCACCACATGGGCTTGGACCCTATGGCCGGGATGAGCTTCGGGCCCACCGGCCTAAACCACCATGCCCGTTCCCCCACAAGCAATGAGTATCCCCACCAGCCTCTCAACCATAACCTTAAAAACCACCACACCAATGGCTTCTCCCGGGGCCAGCCAGATGACTACATGGTGTTGGACCTGAGCACCACATCTAGTGTTCAATCCAGCAGCAGTGTCCACTCCTCACATGAGTCAGATGAGGGCAGTGATGAAGGCATCCTATTAGATGACCTGGAGGAAGAGGAGGGAGAAGAGGATGAGGAGGAGGGCAACAGTGAGGGGGAGGACTGCTCCCAGAATGCCACAGGGCGGGGTGAAGGGAGGCATCAGGATGAGACTGGTGAAATAAGAAGAGGACGACGAGATGATGGGTTGGAACCATCCTCCTCGCCATTCCTCCTTTCATCCACCGGGGGTAGTAATGGTGGCAGCAGTGGGATCCTCTGTAACATCTGCCACAAAATGTACAGCAACAAAGGGACCTTGCGCGTGCACTACAAGACTGTGCACCTGCGCGAAATGCACAAGTGCAAAATCCCTGGTTGCAACATGGTGTTCAGCTCTGTGCGCAGCCGTAATCGACACTCTCAGAACCCCAACCTCCATAAAAATATGCCATTCTCCACAATAATAGACTAAATAAAGACTTGCTATTTTACCCTCCTATCAGTCTGCCCGCTCCTCCCTTCATTCCTCATCCTAATTCCTCCTCAAATTAGCTTTTAAGCCCAACCCAGGGCTTCAAATACAAGCTTAATGTGTGTATGCCTCCTGCCCATCCTCTGACATTTCTATGTCTCTCTATAAAAACAATCATTGACTCTCAATACAGTTTATTATTGTGACCTTTGACTTTTCCTTCTTTGGAAGAACAGGATGACACTCTCTGAGTTTGCTTTATAACAAAACTCCAGTTTCATAAGCCCCTCCATCTTTCCTTTCGAACTTCTCCCCACTTTGTTTTCATGTCCGTCTCCAAAGAATCTATTCAAACTCTTATTTGTGACTTTGCCTGCAGAAATGATAGTATTAAAAAAAAAAAAAAAAAAAAAAAAAGAAAATCTTCTTGGTGTATTTGTGTATTGATAGGTTTTAAATGAACCCCTTACAAAAGCATGACAGCTTCATTTGTAAATAATGTCTCAAGAGGCTTTTGGTGTAAAAGAGTTGTGTTGATGGTTGTTTGCTTCTTTTTTCTCTCTCTTTATGGTTTTATGTTACAGTCCAGTACAATACTTCCAGCTTTAGGCAAGAAAGAGGTAGCATCTTACTAGCTTGACTCATTTATGTTAGCTTCAAAGACACATTTTAAACTGAGTCCTAGGAATAAAAAAGAATATCATGTGACTTGTTTTATCTACTTGTTAGATATTCAGAGGTTGCCGGCATGCTCTTTTAGGCTCCTACACTGATATCATTCTCTGTATTTCTATTGATTTTTTGTCTGTTATGTTTATGAGCTTTAGTATACCAATTCAGTTTTTGCACTTTGCATCTATACAAGGGGATGTGTAATATTATTATGATAAGGACTTTTGCAATGGTGAGTTTAGGTGTTGTTCGGGGTCATTGATGGCTAGAGTGCCAGGGAAAATGACATACTTGTGCCAGTTTCTTTTTGCACGTGCTCAGTTTCACAGTTTCAGAAAACAAAAAACATTAAGAAAATATTCTCCACGAAACAAAACTTAAAATCTTTCCCCATCACTAGGCAACATGTTAAGAAAGTGTCTCCAGAGTGTCATGCTTCAAAATGTATGAATGAATATGAACTGCTGTTTCACAAACTATAAGAATTTCAAATGTAAATGGTGAATTCACTACTAATAGCTTTTGTCTAAGGAGTAATCTGTGTATGGTTGCCAGTTATCACAAAAATTGATTCAGAGGTTTAGTGGAGTACTCTGTTTAAAGCATAAAATTATTGTTACATTGTCAAACTGGGTAATTAATGAGTAATGAAATATGACTGTCCCATGGATTTGGAAAAGGAGGTAAAAAGGAAAATAGTCCTTCAACTGTGACCAAAACTGAAGTGTTTGGCTATAAAAGCTCTTTCAGTGTCATATTGTACTTAAATCATGCCCCATTGGATTGATATGATGCACTTGAGTCTTAAATCTTTTGCTGTGATATTTTAGGTATCGGTTTCCATTGCTGACTGTCGGCTTCAATTGTAATCTATGAAAAATGTTGCCAATTTCCTGGCATTTTTAACATGTCCAAGACTGTCTTACGGTACAGATATTTTCAGTAACTGGGCAAAGTAGCCAAGGGAAGGGGTATTTATTGGTGGGTGATGTATCCTTATGGAGATGTTTTTGTCCAGTATGAGAATATTTTTTGTAAAAAGACAAAAAGTAGAGATTGTTCCTCAGTTTGATTTGTCTATCAATGTATTAACCATGTGTTACTATACAAGGAGAATTCTCTTACTTGACTGGTGCTACACACAGAGGGAAAAATATGCAGTGTTATGTGGTGTGCTGTACAGTATTTCCAACACCTTACATCCATAACAGTGTTGAGTTCCATTTGTTTCATACTTAAGCCATTTTGCAATATAGACATGCCCTATTCTAGTGAAATATTTCATGATTTTTCTAAGACTCCACCTATATGACACATGTGGTTTTCAGTCCTCTCTTCTCAGAGATAAAGAGCGCAAGACAGAGAGCTGAGGCTGATGGAAAGGTTGCGGAGGTGGAAGGCTGACTAGGGAGGAAAGGATGACAGCAACGATCATTAAAAATGTGCTGCTTCTCCGTTACCTGGAGGCGTCCCTGCCATTCCAGCTTCTTCTGTCTAATAACTCACTTGTCACTTCGTTACACTGCCAGATGCCAAGGTTGCTGACAAGACTGTGACACTGACAGAGAGAGAAAAGGGGAGGAAAGAGAGTGTGCGCTGTGAACAATTCAATTTGACTCATTCAATTTAGATGAATTCAATTAATCTACTAATTTTCTGTGTGCTTATTCGTATTCAGGGTCAGTGGTAATTCAATTCAATTGCCTTCTCTCATTCTGTTTTCCTCTTTGTCTGTCAGAGCACAGTCATTTAACAACCGCCTTACCCATTTCTTCAACCCGCCACTCACTTACCACCTCCACACCCCACAGCGCAGGTCCTACAGGGACACCCACTAATAGTGTATGCTTAAGTTCACTGGACAGCCATGGCATAGGAAAAAGGGATGGGTAATTGCCTGTTTATCCCAAGTGAAAGGAAAATTGAGTACAGGAACCCCTGCCTTCTCCCTGGAGTGGGTTTCACTGAGGCGCTCGCTGCCTCATTCACTCATTCAATCCCCCTGGCCCTCACTCTGCCAGAAAAAAAAAGTGCTACTCCAGGAACCTTACTGACAGCTGTCTCTCTAACACACAACCACACAAACACACACATGAACACAGAGAACAGTGGCGCAGACTCACATACACTTGCTATTTACAGGCCAGGAGGATGACAAGAACTAGATGACTTGTTAACCTCTAGTGATGGAACAGACAGGGAAATATAGAGAGTCTTCTCATCCCAGGAAATGAAACTCTCCATCTAGCATTAACATAATGGCCTCTGCCACAACATAGAAAGGTCACATTATGTTATGAAGAATGGCAAGAAAGGAATGCCAGAGGCTGTTATGATTCTTATTTTTCTTATTTCATTTTAAATATCCAAACCTGTTTAACAACTAATGATTTGAGACATTGGGGAGAGTGATTACATGTTGAAAACTTGTTAAAAAGACCAAAAAGCGCAAAGACTGTCTTGAGCTCTGTACAATTTGAGACATATATATACACATACACACACAACAATCTCATCTTCCATTCCCTCCTTGATCTGAGAAGTTTTCAGACTCTTAACACATTCCTTATGTCCTATTCATATCTGTCCGTTTCTTAAGCACTAACTGTAGCGTATGAACTCTCTATCAGTGCATGCCAGACAGAAAACTTAATATCATAAAAGAGATTCCCCTAAAACACCCTTCTCTTACAATATGGGTTTCTGAATTCCTGCATGGTGCTGCAAGCCAGTAGAGCTCAGAGCTCCAAGAGGCTGGAAATAGAGCTGAGAAAACATGCAAACGACTATCCAGCAAAACCATGGAGACAGACAGCAAAAGACGGAAGGGAGAGATGGTAGAAAGGGATTGGGCTTAGAAAGTGGTCTGGCTGGAGCCTTGCGGCAGTCACTTAACAAGGCAGGGGAGAAAGAGAGAACCAGAGAGAGCAAGAGAGCAGCAGGGCCAGGACTCCCCAGGATCACCAGCTTCTTCTTGATTGCCTGCCGGAGAGCGAACGAGGATCCCCTCACATTTTCACCCCTCTCCCCCTACACTCTGCTCTCCTCTGAGAAATGACCCCCCGACCGCCCCGCCCCCTCCGCTGAGCCCCCAATCCAATCTTTGCCAATCTTTGTCCTTCTTACTTCTCCAACCACATGGGCCCAGGAGCATTCGGCTACCTAGTGACCAGGTAATGGGTCCAGAGGAACACGTCACTTAGAGATCCTCATTGGCCCAGACTACTGGAGTGAATCTTTAATATTTGATTAGAGGAGCGTCAGGCATCAATTATTCTGTAATTCTACATAGCACACAGAGGGAGAATGGGAGAGCAAACGGTTGAAGCGGCTGACCTGTTAATTACTGTCACTTTTTTTTTCTTTTTTACATCACTGAGTAAGGATGTGAGTACAATCGGTGTAAGCAGAGAGGATGCAAGGTGACACTGCATGCAAACTGTCCAGTTAATGTAGCTCACGGAACAGGGTGGGATTAAATTTTTGATGGGACATAAGAAATATGCAGAAAAATACACATATTCGTGGGTTTGTATAGATGCTTCAGTCTTATGTGTTATGTTTCAAAAGAATACCCTAATCAATTTGAACTGGAACCTGTGAAATGTCAACAAGCCTGAAAATAATACTGTAAATTCATATTGCTCAAAACGTAATGTTTTCCATTGTGCCAATTATATTTTACAGTCTTAAAGTATAAATAAGCTTGAGGACGTGGTGAATTTAGACTTTAGTTTTTGTGTATCCAATGCATATGTGTCTGTCAATGTAGCCTGTGTTACAGCATTGGCACAAGACAGAGTTGCATGGCTACATCGTCGCACCACAAAGAACAAACAGAGCAGAGGAGCTTGTATCACTTTGGTGATGGTGCCTCATGAATACTGTATGTTACCTAAACAGGTGTTTCCCATTTGCAGACAGGAGGAAAAAAAATGGTCCTCTTTTTAAAAGACTCTTGTTTCCTTTTCCTTTCTTTTTTTGCCTTTCTCGTATTTGTTTCTGTATCATAACTGTCTATGGTTTTTGCATAAAATGCATAAGGGTTTTGGGATGTAAATGGAATTTTATTCATATTTTGTCCAAATACCTCTTGTAATTTGTATCAGAATTCTTGTACAATTTTTATATTAAAGATTTATCAGTCACTGGCATTTTGTCATCACATTTTACATCACATTTGTGAAGTGGTCCTTGAAAAAGCATTTTTAGCATTTTTAAGTGTCTGAAAATTCCATTCTCTATAATGCAGAAAAATACCAGAACCCAGTAACAATGTGTCAATCAAACCATTTTAACTCGACACTGTGATTTCAGCAGGATTTACTGGACTCTTTAATTACCGTATGATAAAAATCATTAGGGAAAAGGCTATCTTGACCAATTAGTGGACGATTAGATTAATAGAGTTATTAAAAGATGTACTGGCATGAAGAGAAACTACTGATGGGGTTAGCAAATTAGTAAGATGGTTATTGAAAGAGGTAACCTAGGACATACACTACTTTTGTCTGAATATATGCTTAAATTGAATTACTGTACTGAACTTGTGAAAGCAATATGCTTGGAGGATAAATGCATTCCAAATGTATTTGACAGAACCTATTTTAATAAAATTAATTAGTAGAATTAAGGGAAAAATGCATGTGTGGAAGAAGCATAATGCATTCTGAAATTAATATACTCATTATATTATAGCTTTATAAAATCCTATATCTTTTCATTGTTCACTATACATAAAACAACATACCATTTACGAACACTGTGTTTAAAAAAACAATAAACAATGATGTGATGCTGAAGATATAAGCTGACAATGACAACGAACAAATGTAGGGTCGTTGTGCAAAAATGACCTGTGCTGACATCATTTGCTGTGACTGGGGGTCAAATTACAAATTGATATGAGCTCCAGCAGGGATGTCATGTTTGCTCTGGTAGCCAACAGGAACATAATGCCTCCTCCTTCGTCTCCGTGTAAGCGAAGGAGTGAGCCTTATTGACCTTGAATTAGACACCATTCCTCTTTGTCACACACCAGTTCCTTGATCCCTTGTCATTGTTGATCACTGCACACACACACACACACACACACGCACACACACACACACACACACACACAGAATGATAGCTCTGGATTGTATTGATTATATGCAGGGTTAGTAAGAGATACTCCCCCACTTCTCACAAACGCACACAGGGATGAACACACACAGAGAGATGCACACGCACGTGCACACTTCCTCCCCTGGTGACAACCTCTCACTGGGGAGGCGGTGGGCACTGTCCGCCACTAGGTTGACCTCCCTGCTACATAACTGAGTGTGTTTCTGACGGCTGCAGCCCCATTGATTGGCCTGACAAACAGGCTGGCCCTCCGCTGACCTTTGAGAGGCAGATCGAGAACACATACAAATAAAAAGACCCCGCTAGCGCATGCTTTGTTGTGTCTGAACTGTAAAGGTTGCTGACAGGGGGCAGTGGGAAGACATTTACAAGGCAAAGATATTCAGCCTATGTAATAATAGTATTATATTTTTGTTATTTTGTAAGGCACTTTTCAAGGACCCTAAGATGCTGTAAGTTGAACACAGAAGAAGAGTGACAAGAGGCAACAGACACAAATAACCAATACGTTGTGGGGAAAAGAGGGAAGGAGGCAAGGTTAGAGGTGGTGGTTAAGGGGCAGGAGAGATCATAGACTTGGGAGAAAAAGAATGTTTTGTGTGTGTTGGCCTTTCTGTCTATATACACAAATTATGCATCTATCAAAATTGACATATGTTTCATCATCAGGAAATCATCTCTTTGATAATCGTGCTGGGCAAAATCTTTGGCAAGTGCAAATTTGGCATTATCCTAGTAAACAAATGCAGTTAGAAAGTCATGACATTTTATCCTGGCACACTCTGCTGTTTGAAAAGGACTTAACAACCACATCCAGCTTTTTCAAAAATATTATCTTTGTCACCATTAGTAAACTCTTATGATACTCAAAGAACCTCTTGTATATAAAATACTTCATTAATAAATGATTTATAAAATCACAGTTTTAGTCTGCTGTTTAGTGTTTGAATTTCATGAAATTAGGGTGACTGTCAATCTGTAAATAAGGAAGAGAAAGGTTATGTGAGATGAGTTTTCTACTATATTATTTTTCTACTACACCCACATTATGAAAAGTATCAACATGATGAAAAAGCAGATAAGAAGACTATGAAGTATTGTTATTTCTAAAGTAAGTCCTTTTTGTGAGAATTTTAAAGTAAACCTTTGATATTGTTGGTAATGGAAATTATGAATTAATAAATCAATTTTAATTGATATGTAAAAAAAAGGAAGGGACCATAATAATTAATAGCAACTCTATATTGTTGCAGTACAATGCAATATGTCCCATAAAGCTTTCAAGTATCAAGACAATCATTGTGGTTGAAAGCAAATCATACATTAAAGATAGATACATCATTCAGTAGATAAACTACATATTTAAATGTGACCTCTGATTTCTGTCACCTGCATGAAAAATAAATTATTCAAAACTGTATCTATCATGCATACACTCAAGCGCACACAGCATTAAGCCACCACACAGAAAGCAAAAATCAATTTTCATTGTGGCCTAATTGATTGTAATTGTGCACTATTATAAGTGTAAATTACTAGAATTTAGAGGGGAAAAATTTATAAAGGTTTTACATGTCACCGCTTCTTCCCTGAAGTGCCTAATTTAAAAATTCCATATTGAATGTAACAATGACCAAAGAAACATCTTTTGAAGGGTACAATACATAATTAGACTAAAAGAGTCTGGACGAGGCTCTTCTAAATGTGAGTGAATTGCTGAGGAAATGTGGAATTAAAGAGAATAAAATAAATGGTGACTCCTGAATTCTTATAAAAACTAATCTGTGGTAACATGAGCCTTGGCTGGGATGGACCGCATACACGTATAAGACTTTTTACTGGGCCTTATTGATTTGGTTCTACACCAGTGAGGCCTGCAATGCTGGCTAATGCTATTGACGAGCCATCAGTCTTGTCCAGAAGTGTAGAGGCATGCAGCTCTTTTTCCAAGACCAACCAAGGAAGGAGAGAGGAAGAGGAGAAAAGAAAGAGAGGGGAAAAACATCAATGGACAGTGATGGAGAGCGGGGAGGAGGGCGAAGATGCAAGCACAGCAGACAGACTCAGACCCCTGTCCATGGTTTGGGAACACTAAATTAGAAAAAAGACAAAAGGGATGAGAGAGGGAGAAACTGTAAACAGCCACATCGATCCAACTAGTGTTGGGCAAATCAAACCATTACAGCCCTGAGTCTCATGCCCCAGAGTTGAGGGAGATAGTGTGAATATCTATACACTTCCCTAGTGAAGAGAAAAGTTTCCACCAGCAAACACTGGGTCTCTTTTAGAATTGTTGGACTTACTTAGTCTGCTTTCCCAGCTAAATAACAAGGTGGAAGTGCAGCAGGACAGGAAGGGGTTATCTCAGTAGAGGGTGGAAGGGAGGATGAAAAAAGCCCTCTGGCAACCCAGGGACAGAGGGAACGCTGAACTCATCACAAACCCCTCTCTTGGCGTCCACCAGCACATAATGACCCCAACAAGACGGGAATCCCTTTTAATTAAAGTGAAGGGAGATCAGTTAAGCAGATGGTTGCCGACAAATATTAGGGGGAATAGAATGTTTAATGGTCTGTGCACTTATCGCAGGCTATTTTCCACACCCAGCCCCAAACTGATAAACAGGACAGGGCCTTGTTAATCAACCTTACAACCTTTAAAGCCCAAGATAAGAGAATAATTCGGGATCTTTGTAAATTAGCTTGAGATGTGGCTAAGACTCTGGCCCCTTGCGTACACAGGGCCAGACTGTCGAGGAGGGAGAAGAATTTCTATCAGTGTAATAGCCTTGCGCCATGGTGAAGAAGTTTGGGGGGAAAAGTATTTTTTTTTCTAGGGGATAAAGATATTTTTTTCTGGTATTTTCCAGAGTTTTTATTCCCCTTGTGGTTTGACCCTCTTGCCACCACCCTACTGCGCTCTTATCAGTGACACAAGAGAGTCACCCGCCTCCATGGAAATAATCTAAACAGAGAGGCGGGGAATCGGCAGCCCGAGCCGGTGGCCTGTGTGAGCAGGTTAACGGGTCCTCGCCCCTCTAAGTCAGACACAGGTGGGGGTAGCTTGTGTTTATTTTGCAGATGATGGATTGAAGAGGAAGGGATTATCGACAACAGTCTGGTGAACAACAAGAGTAGCAGACACTGTTTTGATATAGAAATCCTTATACACACAGCATACTTCAGCTGTTTTAACATGTCATATGACTGAAGACTCATGATATTAATTTGTTATTCTTGTGTTTCTCATCGATGCACAATGAAGAAAATGTGTAATGTGCAATAACATTGTTCAATACTGCAATGATGATATGTCTTACGATAAATAGACAAATATCGATGTGTGCATATACTGTAAGTTGTACAGTTGGTATGTGGTATTCAGTTTTAATAGGTATACTGATACCATAGACTCCTAACATTGAATTCCTTTGCCCACACTCACATTATATTGATACACTATAATGATAAAAAAACATTTTATCAGCCATAGCTACATGGCCATGATTTATCCTTTTGTCTCATAAAAAAAAGAAAACAAAGTAAAGCAACAATCTCCAGTCAGATGCTTTCACTTCCCCAAAAGAAAACAAGGGTACTAAATACTTTCAAATCCACAAAAAATGCAATCTCTTCTATCTAAGAAGGGTAATACTGTGTGTGCACACGATCTGCAGCATTACCATTCTAGTCAAAAATTCCTTTCAACCTGTTTTAGACCTTTTAAATACATTTAGTAGCTTACACAAAAAGAGAAGCTGGTAAAAATCACTGTTCCATAAACATTTTATGCTTTTAAAAAAGTACGTTTAGCCAGAAGATATGTGACATTTAAGTTGAAGTTGTAAACTGTTTGTAAAAACAGTTAGCAGAATGATTGTCTACTTCCTAAGGCATCACTGCTGCTTTTCCTAAGGCATCACTGCTGATGTTTTTCAGTGTTTTTTTTATTCATTAGGGAACTATTTTTGATTGCCAAAAACTGCCAAAACCTGCAATGATCTTCGACAATTGACTTGAAACTGCTGCTGTCCTCAGTGACTGGAAATTGATTCTCATTTTTCTCTTTTTTGCTGATGAAAATATATCCTCTTGTACAGTTTACCTTTTCCTAAATGAACAACACATTGGCTGAACTCAGCTCCACCTCATCCCACCTCTTCCCAACCCCATCTTTTTTTTAATCACTCACAGCAGAACAATACTTAATTTAGCCGGCGTACAGACCGTTTTTTTTTTTTTCCCAAGTTAAGCTGTGTTGCTCTTCTAAGCTCTGTTGTTTCCTTCCTAGCCTCTTGGAAAAGGGACACCGGATTGAAGGTAATTACACAGAGAAATGCAGACATTTATCAGTGCTTGTGGTTTGGGACCTTAAATGGTCCTGCTGACAATTTTCCCTTACAGCAGGCCACTGTGGAGCTGGCAGGTTCTGTTCGGAGCCCCAATGCTGGGCTTGAAGGCTCAGAGTGCTGCCATATGTTGGACTTCACTGGTGCCAGCAGCAAATGTGCTGAACAATGCGACTCAAACCATGAACTCCGTGCCTTGGCAGACGATGTGTGCACGGGCTACTTGCACGACTAGAGAAGTACGCAGTTAACAAAAAAAGATTGTTTATAAAAGTCTATAAGTGTTTGTGTGTTTCCATAACTCTGTCTACCTGTCTGTCTGTCCAGTGTCAGATTGAGAACACATTGCATCCCCTTATTCCTTCAACGCATACACACACGCACACATGTATACTCATATTAGTTTGAATATCCATGGAGAACATCCCAGATTGCAATGGGTCACACCTGGTTATGCTTCTTCCTTGTCTCCCCTCTTGCTCTACTCCCTGGTTCCCACACCGGCGGCATCTGGAACCTATTGGCGGCAGAGTCACACCGAGCCATAAAGCCCTCAAACGCTCACAAACGCACTAGGGGTAGAACGTCAAACAATGTTGGCCCAACAAGCTGCCAACAGACACAATGCATCTTGAACCTGAACAAACCCCACTGCTCATTTTTTATCCTCTCTGTCTCTCTGTATGTCTCTCTAAACTATTCCTCTCTTTCTCTCTCTCACAAACACCACCTGGGAATGAGTCGAGGGGGAATTTTTACATTTTTACCCCTAAATGGAATTGGTACCGATGTTGAGGGAGCTAAATGTGGCTCACGCGACTGAGACTGTGGAGAAACAGACACTGATGAGGCCATAAACCTTCTGTCAAAATAGCTTGTAAGAGTAACACAACACTGATGTTTTCAGACCTTGTGTATACAAATATGCGCTAGCTGTATCTAGTAAATGTTTTAATCAAATGTCCCTGACAGTCATCTAACACTGCCTATAGCATCATTATAGGGTTAATGACTGCTTATGCCACCCGACAGATAATGTGATCTGTCCTGGATAGGATCTCAGGGGCGTGAGCGAGCCTCATTGTCACACAACCGTCCTTTTAGACATAAGAGGAGCGGGGGTGGGGGCCATTCTGTCACAGCCTTGTAATGCTCTTATCGATTCTCCATATCTGTTACGGAGGCTGGGAAGCCCGTCCCAAATTCGATACGCTTTTAATAGGGGCTAAGTTCTCCAAACAATCTTCCGATCAAAACGGAAAAAATATCTGAAAAGATGACAGCAGTAACAACAAAGCTTCTGCAATTGAGCAATTGATTGGAAATCAGGTACATTATGTGTAGTATGTCTGGCAATTCCTTTACACACTTTATATATTGCCTTCTTATTCCCCAGCCATTTCTACCCTTTTTGATTTCTGTGGCATGAAAAATGTTGGCCAGCGATTGAGCACAAAAATCTGTGTTGGAGTTATTTCAAACCAGAATTTTATTGTTAACAAATGCTGCCTTTGATATTGGCTACAATAGGCGATACTTCACTGTTTGTTTGTGCTGGAGGTGAAAATGAGTTGCTAACATTTGGAAGGGAAAAGCTTGTGAAATATAACGCAGCAACAACAGAAAAATGCCACTCTTTAATGTCGTTTAGGAGCCGGCAATGTTTTTCCACTCATTAGAGGGACTTTGATGTGTGCGTCTGAAACCTTAGCTTGGGAAATCTGACAGACAAGATTGCGGTGCGCACTTTCTTCTCCAAGAACACCGCGATTCAAGGTAACATATCCACATCCTATTAGTTTGTGGTGAACTTACCAATCGGATGCAGGCAGACTGTGGTATTAGGCAGAACAGAATTTGATCATGTTGCCCATTGTATACAATACAGTAGGTCTACATGGGGAGGAAAATACAGTTCTGTCAAATTTAATTTCACCTCACAATGACAACCACAACAGCATTATTAAAAGAAAAAAGAGGTGTGTGTGTGTGTGTGTGTGTGTGTGTGTGTGTGTGTGTGTGTGTGTGTGTGTGAGAGAGAAGCTACATGAGTGCTTTGCTGGGCTGAAGTCCTAAGGACTCTAGTAAGGGATGGTGCAAAGTCTTACCTCTTCACTGTCAGACCCCAGGGTCCTGTCTAAATTAACTGGGACGAGTGGATTGTTAGAGGGATGACCCTTTCCCTATTCACCCGATTCCTCCTCCATACACACACTTCATCACACATACACACTCTGAACGTCAACCGCTAAGCCTCAATAAATCTGATAAGCTACCCTGGTGGCTTCTGTGGCCAATCCGTGCAGAAAACAACATGGCCAGTATCAGGCAGCTGCAAAGCCCTCGTCAAGTGGGACTTCAAAGTGCTCTGAAGGGCCAAGCTCGCACCCCTGAAAGCTGGCCCGTCTTTTGGCTCTCCCTTACCCCACCCCAGCTCCTATCCCCTACCCCCATGCCTGGGTGATGTCATTATTGAAGTCTTTGGCTCGCTATCCGAGGAGTAAGTTACCATTGACAGGTTCAGAGCCTGGCTGGCTCACCCATGAGGATTCATGACTTTGAAGCTATTGGCCTTAAGCTGCAAATTATTCTTTTCAGGCTTTCCCTGCTCTACCTACGGCTTTAATCCACACCCTCCTTCTCGTCCGCACATAAGAGCTCCACCAGATAGCACCCACTAGCCTGCACACACATCCTCATACTAGTCAAGGGAGAAAGATAGAAAGAGACACACAGAGGGAGAGAGAGAGGGAAAAAAGGCAAACACATGCTCACTCACTTTCCTAGATATCTGGACACATACTTTATTGAATAGCCTCATTGCCCCCCTCCTTACTAAGGTAACGTTAATAATACCAGCAGGGCAGCGCAGTACCAGGCTCCAGCAGCACCAGTAAAGATCCTTTTAGCCCTAGCCCATCCATTCCTCACTCCCTTCATCAGCACTTAGTGGACATCTGTGCAGTGCCAGCCCTCTCCATATGCCATGGCGGTCATAAGACAAACGACCATGTCAGTGCAGTGGCACGCCTGTATGTCTGATGCCACACAGGGGTGCAGGGTGGGTGTGGTGGGGGACAGAGAAAGGAAGAAGGCCAGAGCGGGTTAGAAATATGGGATAGGTGTGAAAAGCTGCCAGCACATGCAGAAAAAAAAGCAATAAGTTATCTAAAGTGTAGACACATGAAATACCAAGACTAAGCAATGGCTTATGTGGCTAATAAGGAGGTGGAAAAACTGGAAAAAAAACACACCTTACAGACATGCTCTCAAAGGGCTCCTTATGGAACGTTAACTATACATCTAGGTTGTATCACAGTTGCGCAGCATACTATAACTTTTTTGTTTAAAAATGTGATGATTTGCTACCTCAATGCCACACAAATATCTGTTAATTTCATGTCTAATGCGTTAATTAACCTCTCAATTCATTTTCTGTACCTCCTTATCCTGTACCAATAATACCACAGTGGACTGGAATTCACCCCACCATACAGTAAGCAGCCACTGATTTCAATCCAGTTCACTATAGTTTTAGAATTGATTTCCAGGGACTGAAAATTAAATCAAAGTAATACAGCATGACCAGATGATTATTACTTATCACTGCTTATTATTTGATGAAGTTATCTCGCAGTGCTCATGCAATTGCAAAAAAGTCCTGCTTGAAAACTTCCCTTGTTGGTGTATTACACCCGACATAAAGTTCAGTCTGTCACCAAACATTCTTTGTAATGGACAGAATAAATTTTCTTACCATGTGTGCTGTAAATAGCACAGCTTTGATGTTCTGACAGCATACACGGCTCCTCATCACATAATTCCCAAGTATCTGGATATTAGTGCATACATCAACATATGTTCAAGAAATCTATTCTCACTTATAACTGCATTGCTACTCAAATTTTTGCCTTACCAGATCATATAAAGTAAAGGCCACAAATAGTTTACTGTGATAGATGACCTATCCCAAGTCTCTTCAAGTTGATTCTCATAGTGCACTCTAATGAATAAAAATGAACCAGTCTGCCAAGAAAGTAGGAAATCAATGTAGAATCATGAGGTATGATACTATTGATGTAAAACAATGAACTCTATAGGCAATACTGCTGGCATCAAAATGGCCTTAAAACCACAATTCCTATCGAGCAAAATGTAATGTAAATATCATTTTGGAGAAAAGCTTTCTCTAAAACAATGACCGGGAACTAAAAAAATACCTAAATAATATTTGGTATTCAGCACATACTGATCAGCATACTTTTATGATAATCAGAAAAGTTGTCCAAATGATTTCATAGTGAATAGAATGATCCACATTGTTTCCACTCCAAACTGAAAGTGATGAAATGAATGTGACTGAAAGGTGACAGTAATAATTCAGGAACACGTAAGGTTAATCTTGTCATACTTGAAACTCAAGGCTTATGTTTCAAGTGAAACGCTATGACTCACAAATCATCCTCATACTCACGCTCCAAAAAAAATGTGTGTCCAGCCCAGGTTGGAGAAAGGAGGATTGGAAGTTGGGGTGGGGGTGAGAGATGAGAGAAGGTGTATTTTGAAAAGTAGGGGAGGAATATTCCCTGGGTAACGGGGTCTGGCGAAGGAACTGAGAGGTGTTTTGGCTTGTGTTGCATTCTGAGAGAGTGCAGCGTCTCCCAGAAGGAGGCTATAAAAAGACAAAGTAGGCAGGAGGCCATGTGGAGAGACTCTTGAAAGGGAACAAACACCCACTCCATAATCCCACCACACTGCCACCATCACCAACACTGAGGAAGAAAAAATCCTGGTGCGACACGCACCTACATGCATAAATACATACACACACCCATTGCTATTATAAACAGACACACTTAGAAAAAAAATGTAAAAGCTGAACTTCAAGCTACAGTGTATTGGTGCCAGTGACCAGCGCAGCCCTTGTATTAAAACACAAAATAACATCAAGCACATGAGACAAGTACAACAACCGATCAAAATACACCAACTTAAGGTGTTGATGGAGAGTTTTAGGCAAGCAGCATAAAATAAATGTGGTCACTTCTGAACACATTTGGAGCTGGTCAGTCATTAGTGCCAGTTTAAAAGCTGAAAATAAAGATTACTAACAATTATGAGAACGTCAAAGGGGAACTTAAGATGTGATTTAACAAATGGTCTAAAGAGGCAACAAGGCTTGCACGCACATATTCACATACACAAAATCAAACAAAGCCTCAGGCCTTAAGTCAACACTGACAATTCGATGGACATTTACACAAATAAAAAAACAAATACATACAGCACACATGGTTTCACAGAGGGAGTGCTGAACATGTTTTCCTTCTGCCTACCCCCAAATATCTGAACCATGAGGTAAAATTGGCTGTCTTTTGTGAACATCAGGCATAAAATGTAAGTCTGAATTCCTGACGCAATACAAATCAAAATCAAATGAATCCAAAGCCCCTCTCTGCTTTTGTTTTACTCCTGTCTTGGCCACCGTGGCCAACATGGTCAGTCAAAACATGGAAGCCTGGTTTGAGTGAAGGGGATGAGACATGTGAGAAACTGAGAGGAGAAAAAAGGACAAAGAAAAAAAAGGATGTGCCAGATCCAATTCTGAATATTTACGGGTAAAATCTGCTCTGCAGTTCTTTCCCCCAAGCAGGTCCATGGGAATGCAATGCTCTGGCCCTTTGCCTGGGTAAATGTGTTCCCTATGTGTGGGCTCACTATACCTCTGTGTTGTCTTCACCAGAAAAGAGGAGCAACTGGGCAAGGTGCAAGAGAAAGGTGCATCTGGTTAAAGAGCTTTTTCCTTATACAGATGCACATATGGCCGGGGAGAGAGAAAGAGAGAGAGTGAGAGGGAGAGTGGCAGAGATGGGGTGGAGCGAAAACAGAAAAGCCATGGCTTTGTGGTTGAACCTGAATGTGGGAGGTCCAGAAATCACCCCCTACCTTCACCACCACTACTATTAAATACCTTTGGAACATCCTGATTGGCTTTTAAACAGAGCTGCAGAGGGTAACTGGTGGATATAGAGGAAACTAAGCATGCCCAGAAGGGGGGGATGTTGTGAATCGCTGGGTGTCCATGACCTGGCACCACTCTAGCCCTCCAGCTCATTGTTCTGGGCCCAAGAAATCCTTTATAAGCCCATTAGAGTGTGAATCTTACCAATCAAATTTGAGTGTCTAGTACCAACAAATGCTAGCATTGGATTTTATTACTGTTTGAGCCCTCCCGGTGCAGGCCTTATGGACTGTGTGGTCAAGCTGTTAGCCATTACATTGACAGGCATGCACAGATTTCTACATCTGGCCCTCTGCAGCTCTAACACACAGAGCCAATTATATGTTGTTGTTCTTTTTGACATATAATGTTTTTCATAATCAGATAATTGCTCGACCCTTCAAACTCCCCCTAAACAGTTTTTTCTCTCTCCATGCATGTGTGTTGCTGCTGGAATAAGGTGCCAAAACTACTTCATCAAAACATGATAGGGAAAGGAGAAGGATTTTTTTTTCTATAAGTGTGTATACCGTCTTTACAAAGACTACAAGTCAATCGATGAGAGACAGGGAAAAAATGTTACTGGAAAACCTCACTCAAATTTTTACACGGTTCCACTTTCAATAGTGTGCACACATGCAGAGGAGATTTCCTGTAACGCGTTTTCCATGACAAGAATCTGTCAGATTCTAAATACTTGCATGTGAAAACGGCCACAAAGTATACTGAATGTGTCAAACCCCTGATGAAGGGAGGAGATCTCCTGATTGAGCCATGTGGTTGCATATTATCCCTCAAATCAACCAGCATGTGCTCTGCACTCACATCTGCCCAGAATATTCAAATCTACAGCACACTACACCACTATGCCATTTAGTACAAAATACTTCACACCCTCTTAAGGATATAAACATTATTGTTGGAAGACATATAAATGAAATGTAATCTAATGTTCAGGGTGAAACCATGATCTGTCTTTAACAAATGACCTTCCTTTTGATTTGTAACTCTCTTTAACATTATGAATTTATGTAGAATATTTTTTAAACCCTCAGGAATTCTGCCCTTGTAAGATTAGGATTCCATAAAATAATATGCACTCGTGCAGTTTCATTCACTTTCAATGTACAGGAGAAAAATGCAAAAACATAGTTGTTATGGAAAAAATTGACCACTGCATAGGTTCAACTATGATCCCTCTAGTTTGTATGCATATCTCCAGCCTTATAGAAGTCCTCTCATTAGGAGCAATTGCCATCTGCACATTGAGCTACCCAGTGGCTGGGATAATTGTGCTGCTAATTGTCATGTGGTGTCTGCTGATTGCCAAGAATAGACGGTGCCATGTGGCCTGGTGTCTTGGGGTTTGTTTCTGGCCTTGATAACTTGATAGGGAAAATGGGAGGGTATTGGTCTCCTAGAATTGAATTAAACAGTAAATACTGTTTGTGTTTTTGTCACGATTTCCTGTTTGTTAGAAGTCCCATTTGGGGTTTATCTTGGAGCGTTTTCTCTCTCACTCACCCTATCCCTCTGTTTCTCTTTGCACACACTCTCAAACACACAGGAAAGAATCGCTGTCTATTTTATGCTCTACAGATGAAACGCATTAGCAAATGCATGGCAGGGGACAATGAGGGAGGGGCAAGAAAATCCTCTTCAGTTCCAACGACATCAGCATTTTTTCGCAAATTTGCAATTAGTCTTAAGGGCCAGTGTAAATTAGGTCTCCTGACAAATGAGCTACCGGGACAGGACATGAAGTTTCAATAAATCTGAGAGGCTGCTCGGGGCATTGGTGTCCTTTTACTCCTTAGCATCAAGAGAGAGTCCCAACAGACATCAGGGGAAGATCCATGGAATAAGCCCAAAGACGAGCACTCACCACAAGGATTCACATGCCCAGGCTCTTGCCTCCTCTCCCTCGAAGTTCCATAGGAAAGAAAAGTATTCTACGATGGTGATGTGAGAAGGGGGTTGCGTCTCAAAAGCCCAGATAAGGAGTCTCTAATGTAGGTAAACTAGCACCGGTGTCTGTGTCTACACTCATAACTTCATAGAGAAGACCACTTTACACTGAGACACTAAGAGTGAGAGTGCCGTAGTCCCATTGAGGGGAGTCTAGAGTTGCGTCTCATCAGTGTTTAAACATATTAGAGCGGGGCCTGTGCTGTTGTTGATTTGATCTGCTGCCTCAATGGAAAGTCATAAAATATAAGGTTTTACTTTTTAAAGTCTTTGCTATTCTCTCTGTATGGTTATTGATGATGCATCAACTTACACATTTAGCCATTGCACAGAAGGGTTTCTGGACAAGTATGACAGTTAATAGAGTTGGCTAAAGGAAGCCTGAGCAGGGATCAGGTTCAAATGGATTCCTAGTTACTGTCCATTTAATCCAATTTGACAAAAAACACACCACAATAAAGTGCTGCTTAAGGTCAAGAAATGTGTTTAAATGGGAGGCAAACTGATGACAATGAAGGGGAATGTAGTATGGGATTCTGAAGAGCATTAAATCTGAAAGTGTCATGAGTAGGAACAGTGTTAGGGATGAACAATAATGTGGTGGCAGGATGGACTGCTTACTAGGTTACACAAATATGTAGCTCAAGAATGCATTGTTAAAATTTGAGATACTCACAAAGTAGAGATTGAGACATCTGCCTCACGTTACAGTGTGATGCGTACAATATTGCATTATATGACCATGTACTGTATTTGATTAGTTTCATTAGCTGGATAAAGAGCTGTATCAGAGCCCTAAGCACTGAAGCCTAACAACAACATACTAGGTTTTGACAAGTATATTCAAATATTCCCTTATTTAATTCACTACTCAATGCATTTCTATTCTTTTTTTCACCAGAATTCACTCAAATTCAGTTCTAACTGACCAACTATCATCTAAGTGAGATAAATGTAGATGAAGAAGAATTTAAAAACCTCAATCCCATTCTGGCCACACACCCTCACCTTATACAGTGCCACTGTTCCCATCTGCATGTTAAGTGCCATCTCACACCAGATTGTGGTAGAGGAAGTGGTTTGTTAACATCCTTTGAAAGTGGGTCTGCACAAGCACTATCAGATGATCCTTTGTTAAATAGAAGCACAAGTGTTGAAGAATTGAGGAAGCAACATGCTACTTCATTAGAGGTTATGGTTTGTTTCTTCGAATCCAACCTCCACCCAGACCAGACTGTAGCTACAGTATATGCTAAATATGTCTTTTCTTTCAATTATTATGGTCATTTGAGGGCTATTTAAACTTAGAACTTCTTCTCTACTTCTAATAACTTAACTGACTTTCATTAGGTTTGTAACAGAAACAAGTCATCTGCAAAAGGTAAAAAACATAAAAAAAAAAGTAGTTACACATTAAAACTCTGTGGTTCTTCAGTGCTATTTGCCTCTGCTTTGCTCTATTAAGATCCAAATGTCCAATAAACGAAATCCTTCATCTTTCTATCTATAAAGCAAGCTCCGGATCATTATGGTGATTACATCCCACCATTTTCGTTTCCATTGCCTTCCTGCACTGATAGTGCAACAAACATGGTGTGGCCATAGTATGCCAAAGTTCGTAAGAAAACTTCACATGCTTTCACCTTTTCTTCTTTCTATAAACTACACTGAAACTCCAAGACATGTTCATAAACCCCAAGGAAATCCCAACGCTATTGTTTAATGGATAGATGGATAAATAGATGAGTTGTTGTAAATATTAAAACAACGTGGAAACAAAAATATTACTTAATAGTTACTACTATTATTACCTAGTGTGGTTAGCAGAGCAGTATGGGAGATATGCAAAAATCATATACATCCAATCTATCTACTTTTCTATCGGAATACATACTTTCTACAGGCACTGCAGTCCTCTGTTTAAAGTTAGTTTAACAAAAGTAAAATGTATATTGGTAAAATTAAGTTAAGTTAATTTAACTTAATTAACTCATTCATTCCTATTTCTTTTTTCTACCTCTTTTCTTTTTTTGCTATAATGAGTGAATTTCCTTGTAGGGTTTTCAATTTTAATTCAAAATTGAATGCCAGCACTGATTCACATGAGTTTTTTTCAGTTGTGGGGGTAGTGCAACATTTTGTGAAGATTCATCCCAGATACTATCAGCCATGCCACAACTCAGCCATCTGTGCCATTAAACTGCCACACATGCTCCTAAAGTACATGCTATGAGGGAAGGTAAAGATCTGTATCTGTACAAAGGAAAGCAGCAAGGGAGGGAGGTAGTGGGAAAAGAGGAAACACAGGGACAATATGTTGAATCAAAGATAAGTGTGTTCTTCCTCTCTAGAGAAAACTATCTGCAGCACTGCACTTCTTGGCGGCTGCTGAGCCGGTTGTGTTTTGCAGACACTATTGACACAAAGTAAAGCTGATAATTAAATTACATGTGTTGTGGCAATCCTGAGATACTCTGAATCATTAGCACATGTTGAGGGAGGGAGGGAGGAGGACATTGCGAGATACAATGTGTATGCTCAAATCAAGTTTGAAGCTTTTCATGATTCTGTCATGGTCTACATAATAAAACTTAGCGACAAAGAAACGGTTAACGGTGGTGGTGTTAAATGGTGAGGAAGCCAGTGATTCCAATAAGCCTGGCCACTGATTCACGGACATTCTTCCTGGACTTGGTCCCACACATCATTTTCAGGAGGGAGAAATAAAAGAGGGAAGGGAAAACATCAAGAGTTTTTCAGTTTGGCATCTGCCCATCCATTATAACTATAAAGGCTTTCATACAATTCCTTTGATGCGCATCACTGATACGTGCTTCGGGGGCTTGTAGTGCTTGCATGGGAACAGTCTATCTAAGTGACAGCTCCACAAGCTCTTTACAAACACACATACCCACACACTTGTACATGCACACATACACCGAATAAGGCAACTGCTTAAAACCATTATCTAGTTTGGTGTGGAGATATAAAAATGTTTCCAGATAGTAAATGTCTCCAAAGGATCTGTATGATGCCATGTCCCCTTAACTTACAAAAGACATTTAAATGCAACTAACAGTCCATTCCTGCAGCACATTAACTGCAGTTTAGGGATGAAATCCCTCTCTCTGACTCCGGGCTCACGAGTCCAGTCCCTGTCCTAATTGAGTCAGCTCTCCTCTGCTGCTTGGACCTTATCGTATCACCCCTTCTAATTGACCTGCACTGCTTCATAAGACAATGCGCCAGGAGCTTGACAAAAGTTATTAATTTTCACTTTGTCCAAGCCTCTGTCCCAATTAGGTCCCCTGGCTGGGGCCGACAGGGCGGCTAACGTGATTACAGGACAAGCTTATTAGCCTGCAGCAGCATCAAGGAGCAGAAGGAGGACCTAAATGAGAACACACAGCATTGTGGGAGATTACTAGAAGTCAACAGCATGCAGACTGTTTCATTTTAAACAATACTCAGATACACACTCATCAGTTATTTCATATGTATTTATTGTAATTAAAGATCAATGATCAAACCTGGTTTTAACACATTGGACATTTGTTGTAAGTCATATCTCTTCATCTTTCCTGTTCTCTCTAAGGATACACAGCTGTAACTGTGAACAATACAGTATTAAGACAGTCGTCACAATGGTCTGTGGGTTCGTTAAGAAGAAACCATGCAAGCCACTGCTCACTGAAAGTTTACCAGATGCCAGAAGCAATGGGATCACTCCAGTCCTTAGTCTCAGCTAGGTCACTCTGAACTGAGAAGTGAGTGGACAAGCTTTATGGGAACCAATCAGGATCAATTAACTATAATTGCCCCAAGTCCATCACAGTTCGGTCTACTTTTGTTTTCTCCGTCTTGTTGATTGGATTCTTATGTCCCTGCTCTGAAAAAAGGAAGAGCGTTAAAAAACGCAAGATACCAAATGAAGAGAAATCATAGTGTTAATAGACACTGTGGGGTGTGTCAGTTTATATGCATGCATGCAAAATAGTCTACTGGAGCTCCTGTGCAGCCACTATAAATTAAAAAAAAACAACTTGATTCTCTGTAAATCTGCTTGGTGTACTCAATCATGTTTTAGGTTCCCCAAACTTCCTGAAAAGGAAACTGATGATACTTCCAAAGAAAGCCACAACAGCAGCATGTATTCCGAGCCCCCTTTCAAGTTTAGTTACAGTGCTGTCATGTTCAATCAAACACTGTTCTGAGGATTAAGATGGGAGAGATTTAAAGCCAGCTTGTTGAAAAGAAAAAGGAAAAAAAAACAGTGTTTCTTTAGATGGTGACTTCAATAGCCTTGAGTGCAAAATTACTACCACACTACCAGGCCCACGGGGGCCGTTTTAATGACAGCTCACAAAGATTGGCTTCACCCACCACGATTAAGGTTACCCTTCATGATCAGAGGCAGAGCAATACAAACAGTTAGTCCAGGAAAACAAGTGAGAGGTTTGACACAAAGACACCTGCTCACTCAGCAACTCCTCGTATAGTTTCAGCCATGGGGCCTCGCCTTTAGCTACCTGGCTAACAAGTCCAAAGTCCTGTGGATGATAGGAGAGTGACAGCGGCCTGGCAAGCTACTGTTCTCTGATTAATATTTCATCTCGGAACTTTGGCCCCAAGATGTATCATACTTGTCTGAGTCTTCGATGACTTAGTGCTGAGATTACAAAACTAGGGACTTCAACCCTATTTAAAATCTCTGTCTTGCAAATTTTTTTGCCAGCATGTCAAATGTTCTCACCAACAAAGAAAAGTGTTTCGTTGCTGTGGTTTGTCACTTTTTAAATATGATGAATAAAACTCCTGTCTTTTTGTGGATCTGTATATATGTATATTTTTTGAATGTATAGTTTGATTAAATAATTTTCCAGAACATTTCATGAAGTAAAGACAAAATAACACAAAGAATGAAATTTAAAAAATACACCATTTAAATTTTGTCTTGAAACTATACAAAAAGGAAAATTCATTGTAAATGGACTAAAAATTGCAGTGTCTGGCAAATTAATAATGCATTCTGTCCTTTCTCATCCATCATTGGTGGTTTACTGGCAAAAGTCAGGAGGTAAATATTTCTCTTATCAGATTTTCCTGGCAAGTGATTATATAGCGCAATTTATCATATCCCTTTTGGTCCAACATAATGAGGCATAATAAACAGGGCTTTCATTTGATTATTTTCGTTTTGTGGAAAAAATACATTTCTGAGGGTATGAAATAATGGGCAACTACGATGTGTTGTGTCTCTGTTTAGTGTCCTGGCCCAGCTTGAGTAAAATATACGTAAATGAATGTGAAATCAAAAGAACTGACACATGCCTTGGTTCTGCACTACAAATGTCATCACCTGGTGGTCTCTCACGCTTCTCATTCTGAGTCTTGGTTAAGTGTCTGTCTTTTTTTTCAGATGGTTTATTAAAATATTTACCCATGCAGCTCTGTCACTTGGAGAAAATGAGAAGACAAGGATGCACAATCAATAAGCAGCAAAGGCAAACTCCAATTACGTAAAAGTTTAAATTATAGATTTGGTGTAATGCCAAGGACATAGACACTCTTGCTTACACACTCTTTCTTCCTCCTACTTTTATGCACACACACACACACACACACACACACACAGAAAAAAATATGAAATTCTAATGTTTGAACCACATGCTATTTAAAGCGCAGTACGACTACATACAGTACATGAGACCATATTCAAATTTGGACTCTTCAACATCGGGGCACACATTTCTGCTGAAAGATTATAAGCAATGCATCTATTAATTTATTGTTTCCATTGAACCTGTATTATAAAAACCAACACTGAAACACAACAGTGATTCTCTCTGACTCAAGTTTCTATTTCCATAATTTAATTGAGGTCACAGAAGCAGCCTTGAAGAAAGTCAAAAGTTATGAGGCACAGGCTTCGCCATATGTTTGCATTGACCTTTAATTTTGTGAAATGTGTGTTACACAATCCTTAGCTTCCATGGGTCAACCTCAGTGATTATTCAAAGCGAAAAACTAGCAGCTGTTGACTTTGACAGCCACATTCCTCTCTAGCCTCCTGCGTTTCAATTTGTCTTACAGCAAAAACCCTTCCGTTTTTAAATATCAAGCAGGGCTTTTTCCCACACAGGTCCTGCTGAGGTGAAGAATCCCACTCCTGCCACCACAACAGCAGATATGCCAGGGTCTTCAGAGAGGTTAAAACATTCTGCCGATGTTGGAGGAGGAGAGATGAAGAGAAGGGGGAGGGAGGAGACAAGGGTCTCTCTGACAGTCAGAAAACAGTCCTTCACAGCATTCGCCCCAGCCTCTGCTGCAAAAACAACACTTGAATTCCTAACAGCAAGTGCCAGGTGGTCACAAGATGAATTCATCAGGGCAATGCATAACGCAAAAGGCAGAGATTATCACATTGCAGCAGCCCTTGGGCCATGGCAGCACAGGCTGATTGGAGACATAGAAGGAGGCCCAGGAGAGGCGCCGGTCTTCCCTCTGGCCAGCGGAGAGGTGTTGGCCCACTCCTGGGAGAGATGGAGGAGTGAGGGAGAGGAGGGAGGGGGTGGGAGGTTCAGAGTGATGGTTCACCTCGCTACAGGCAGCCCTCCCATTGGGGCAGCAGCAGGCTAGGAGAGGCCTGAAGGCCACACACACACAGAAATACACACTTGCATTCTGCTTTTCAAAAGACACAAACACACAACGATCTTTTCTACCAGATCCTTGGCAACATTTTTTCTTGTCATGGGACTTGCAGTCCCAACAAGATAAGGGTTAATATCAAACAAGAGTGCTTGTATGCTTTGCCACTGTAACCCTGCATTGTTGAATAGTTAAGTCTAAGCAGATGCACTTATAAGTGTGAATATATGTATACTCAGGAACTATTCACTCCCATTCATTTTTCCATTTTTCACATTTTTATGCACACTAACAATATTTTTTCCCCACATTGAGCAACACTGAATAATCCAAAATTACAAACTGAAAACTATTTGCTAATTCATTCAAAATGAAAACAAGGTAAATATCACATTGACATGAGTATTCAGACCCACTGCTAAGACGCTTGAAATCTGCTTTCTACGAATTGATCGTAGTATACTTTTGGCAAATCTGGGACTAATCTGGGAGATCAGTAGGATCTAGGTGGCTCGTCAAAAATGTCCACCACCAGTTCCCATCCAACACAGCAGAGTTTGAGTGGTTCTGCAGAGAAGAATGTCAGAAAATCCCCAAATCCAGGTGTGCAAAGCTTGTTGCAACTACCCAACTGAAGGCTGCAAACACTGCCAATAGCGCTTCTACTTAGTACTGAGAAAAGGGCCTGAATACATATGTCAATGTGATGTATATAAAGGCCATACAGAAAAATCTACAGTATGTCAGAGTTAGGGTAATATAGTCCTTTATCTGCAAAGAAAACACTGTATGTAACAAAAGGCCACAATGTTTTAAAGTTATAACAAAAGTGACAAAATACATTGTAAGTTGTGATCCAGTCCACATTTTATTAATTCACCATGAAATTTGTAAATTAGTTAAGTGTTGACTGGATCTAAATCTAAAACCAATTAAGTAAACATCATTAAAGCTTGTTCAGAGAAAATAAAAAGAAAAAGAAAATAAAAACTACATCCATGTGTCTGTGTGTGGATTGCAGACCATTTTGAATTGGAATTTGATGCAGAAATGTTACTACACTATGACTGAGAAAATTACAAAGATATTTATACATCTGTACCCTATCATGGTTATATAAAACGACATGATTATGGAGAAATATTGTACAAGTAATGTGTACAATGACTTTAAATTTACAGTGCACAGACTTGAAACTCAGAGACTTGATATAAATTTAAAGCCACTTTCATCTTCAAATTTTTTTCTCGTGGGATAAGCTTTTGTAGAAAAAGTGAGACAATAAATGAGGTCAACTATCCGCCAAGTGAAATGATGTGTGTGGCTATAATGTTCACATTAAAGAAAAACATTTTATGTGATAGCAACACTAAAAAGAGTGTTGCAATCACAATAGTTTTTTGAAGCTGAATTCCATTATGGCGACATGTGCCTGTATAACCTCTGGATGCACTTTCTCAAATCTGCCATTAATTGTACTTGGCCAGCACCAAAGTATCATAAACAATAACAGAAGGACCTGAGTTGCCACGTGTATACATACACACACACACAAGAATATATATATATATATATATATATATATATATATATATATTACATGAACAAAGCTAGATTATTAGATGTAAGAAGTAAAAAAATAATTTCAAATTCTTCAAAAATGAACACAGGTAACAATCAAATCCACCAGTAATTTGTATGTAGTTGCCATTTGCACCCAGTGTTGTTCTCTTTCTTGTCCGTGTTTCTTGCTCTTTTGCTTATTCTACATAAATTATTGACTAGCTAATTTGGTCTGCTGGCCCTGTGAGACACTGCAGCATCGGCATGACAGCTTTATCTATTAGACTGAGCCCAATGACAGCCTTGTTCCGGCTGCGTGTGTGTGTGTATTTTTTGTGTGTGTGAGTCTGTGCTGTGTCTGTGTGCCTGTTCATGCATGTACGCGTGTCTGTGTGTCAGTGTTGGTGTCAGTGTGCAAGTGGGAGTCGGGTGGGGGGGTGGTGTGGGGGGTCAGGCTCATTCTCAGTTGCATTAGCACAGGAGCAGGACTGGGACACATCAACATCTTAATCAATACGCGAGAGTCAATTACTGAGGAAGCGCGTGCTTAAGCAAGATCTGATTATTGGGTTCATGTTCAGTCCACCAAATGGACCGAATCAATGCGATGCGATATGTGCTATATACCCCCCCTCTTCCCCGATATACACACGCACACACACACTCTCTTCATCCCTCCTCCTGTCACCTCGGCCGTGCTCCCTCTCCATCCGCTGTCCCCCACCCTCTCACATTCCTCATGGACACTTGAGGAAAGGAAGAGAGGCTGATCAAAGTGACAAAGAGGAAGGATTTATGCTCTGGTGCGGCAACTAACAGGACTGCACTGAACTTGTCCAGACAGCAGTGTGTATTAAGTGTATTAAGATGAAAAGGCCAGAAAAGCTTCAAGCTCTCAATGAACTTTTAAATAAGTCATATTTGGGCATGATTTATGAAGATATAAGATGGTAAAAAAAATCTCTGAATATCATCTAAGAGGACATCTCTCACTCCGCTCTACAAAACCAAAACACTTTTTTAGTGAATCTGAGATTCACCATTCACAGACTGGCTTTAATAAGCCCCAATTTTTCTTGTGGAGACACACTGCAAACTGCAAATTTAATCACTTTTTTTGTATTGTTTCAACATACGTTTGGGTTTTGTCTGCCTCTGATGCTTGCTGCTGATTTTTGGGAGCACAAAGGCTTCTGTTGCTTTTCATCACGTCATTCCAGTGCTATGTAATGATATCTAGCAGTCTGCACCTCTTCTCCACCACCCAGTTCAATAACGAGTGAAACAATAGCGCAAAGATCTGCCTTTCACTATAGTATTTTCAAGGGCTTTGTCTTTGTATTTTAGATATAGGTGGGGTGTGTTTTTTTCAGCTTTTCAACATTTGGCTGTCATATTTGCTTTTATTGAGAATTCCGTTTGGTGTGCTGCTCCTGTCTATAGCCCGTCAATTTATCAAGACAGATTGCACAGTGGGTTGCCGCACTTCCTCACAGAGAAACCTCACTACACTTCAGGCCCCTCCTTGGTCTGAAAAAGCACCTCACGGTAGGACCACTTCTTTATTTACCTGAAAAATTATATCTAGAACACAGAGGACACAACAAAGGAGAGATGGAGCAAAAAGCGGGTGATGAAAAGCTGGGTGGTAGGGAGAGGACCAACAAGGCAAGAAATCAATGGCCCAGAGATTTTTAACTAAGGTTTTTTTTCCCTCTCACTCTCTGTCTTTTTTTATCTCGTAAGCTGCCAAACATCACCAGTGAAACTTGCACGAGGCAGTCGTTGCCAGAGGGTGAATCATAGCAATATTGATTTGATTATGTAAAAGCTCGGTGGAACCTCAAGCCAGATGCAGAAATAACTCCTCACCTAGGTCCTGCGGGAGAGTACACACACTGGTTTTGATGGGGGAGAGAGAGAGGGGAAGAGAGGAGAGAGAAATAGAAGAAAAAAATATTGTTGAGGATGAAAGCATAATTACGTCCCTCATAGCTGAAATACTATTATTATTTTTATACTACTATAATTTTTCCCATTTTCCAAACAGCTCTTCCTTTTGTGGCCCCCTGCCTCCCTTTCTCCAGCTTGCTGGATGATAATTAACACTGCTCTACTGTGCTGAATTAGGAGCTGACAGTTATGAACTCTGTAGAAGAATAGGCAGCTACCAAGAGCATGCTACCAGATCTGAGTGTGTGTGTGTGTGTGTGTGTGTGTGTGTGTGTGTGCACCCGTATGCATGTTGTGTTGCATTGCCAGACAGCACCACGGCTGATAAAAAAGAAGGCGAAAGAAAGACAGAGCATGTTTGGATTCTGATCTATGGCACCCTCTTCTGGACCCACTATCTCTCACTATCCTTTCCGCAAACAACAGAAGAGAAACTTTAATATGTTGTTATGTGATGGTTTGCCTTTCTTTTCTTTTTCATTATAGGAATAAGAAATGTAATGTCTTTTATGTGTCAAAATGTCACTATTTGACCTGAAACCAGAATAAAATGAAATTAAAAAAAAATGTTTAACAGCACCCATAAATATATATACAAAGGTAATTATAAATATATATTTTGTGCAGTATACATGCAACATACAGTAATGACAATTTTTCTGGGGTTGTTTTCTGGATAAAAATTAATGTAAATATTTTATAGCAGTGCATGTTGTAGAAATTATTTTCTATTATAAGAAGAGAAACAAGAAGTGGTTACAAAAGATTCAGAGACTGCCATATAGGATTTTGCAACTAATCATTTTGCTGGAACACGCAAAGCCAGGTTAGACTAAAAGCACTCCTGGGTAGGCACTAATTGGGCCACCCTTTTTCCAGTGCATTACAGAAGCCACTGATCCAGGGGTCTGTCTTTAACTGCCCTAAATTATGATTCCACCTCAGTGAATCTCCACCCCATCAAATGACTGGAACATTCTGGTCAGCTCTCATAATTGGCCTGGGCTGGTATCTCATGTAAAATACTAATCAGATCACATGAGTGGTAGGAGTGTCTTCAAAGGGAGATGGGATTTCACAGAATCTATTTGAGCGTGTGATTAGGTGGGTATAAAATGGGCCAGAATAACAGATCTCATTAGACTGGACTGTATGCCTACACTCGTTTTTTTTCATTCCTGAGCTTTTTTGCCCGTCTGGACTTCCTGCGAATTTTAAAAAGGCGTCTGTGCTTGTTGGTACAGTAATGTAAAGCAGGTCTGAAACGCTATTGTACCCTTTTCTCCTGTGGTTTCTGCAGTGCTTGTTTAAATTAAAACGAGGCACAAGCGCAGGAGATGTGATACTGCTTCCACTATTAAGTCACTAAGTCACAATTCTGTGATTAACATGATTAGTTTGATTTGATTGTGAAACGAATTATTTCTATAATTTTTGGAGCGTATATTTTGACATTAAAAAGCTCTGATCACACAATTTAAATGTTCTCCTAAATCATTTTTACACATGCAAATTGCAATTCAAACAAAAATCAGTTACAATATGTATTCAGGCATTTTTACAAAGCTACTATTTTTTTTTATATCAAAAAACAACATGCTATTAGATTTAAAAGAAAATTGGAAAAGCAACCAATAATTTAGTTTATCACCAATTGAATTTCTCCCTCATTCTGGATGATTAGGTATTAATGTGATTTAGTGTGAAGGATCATGCATGGTTTCATACCTAACTTGCATCGACTGGTTTAAGAGTAAACATCAATTCCAAATGCACATAATCATATTACCGGGCTAATCAGTATTGATTTTTACTCAGATCAAGACAATAGAAAAAGGCTGCATGCAAATAAAATTAAAGGTGTTTTAACCATGAGAAGCAGTGTACACAGAGATTCCAAAGGACAGATTGCACTTTGTGGTTTAAAGTTTAGAAATAAAATAGTGTGTTCAAACTGATGAATAATGCCCAGGCTCCTTTCTTACCTGCCAAAACTAAATTTATCTAATACAGTATCCAGTTAATTTCGCTCAGAGAGGAATCCTCCTGTAGCAGAGACTCTTCGCTTTTGCTTGATAATAACATTGGAGGAGTTCTTAATTAAGGTCTGTTTCAGTAAGAAGTCCTCACTCCTGTAAGCCCCCTCTTCAGAATAAGGATAATTCCTGTTCATTTGGAGGATCTTTTAATGATCACTCCCACACTGGACTCAACCTCCAAATAATACCATTCCTCAATCAGCATATTCCACAATCAATTCTGAATGGATTTCCTTTGCTGCTGATTACTTTAATAACTTCAACATATCTATTAGCAAATGGCCATGTGAATCTTTGTGATGATTATCATTTAGCTATGAAAGGGGAGGGGTATAATTTAATTAGGATCCAATATTGCTTTGCTCAATTATGCTGTACCAATACATGTTTTTTTTATTATCTAAATAGTTGTTTCAAGACAGTCAAATACTGTGATGTTTAAAAAAAACAGGGAATAAAATCATTTAGATTACAATGTCAGATTAAATTGTTTTGCTGTTATGCTCACGAAGAAACTCTCACTATAATGTGTGCCTATGTGAACCAATCTAATTACATCAGTCCTAAGACTTGAGCTCTGAAAGGGCTTCCACTCTCCAATGATTACGCACTTTTCTAATGAGTTCCGAGAAAGGGTATAGACATATTTTTCAAGGAACTGAAACCATGGAGGGAGGAATTTTTGGATTTGGATATAGACTTGTTTTAAACTCTGAATACATGTGTGACATATTATCTTGACAAAAGTTTTTAATTTTCCAAATTCGGCCTTTCAAACTCAGTTAATACTTCAAAGGTAGGCTAATATATTATTTGTTATGTGCCTGTTTGAAGCAAAAGTTGCATCTTGCTTTCAAATAGCATGCTCATTTGAGCAACGATGGAAATTATATTTTTAGGAACAATGAATGTTAATGTAGTATTAATATATTATTATTGTTTTTTTATTTTAATGCTTAAATTCAGATTGTAAAATATAATATAATATATATGAATAAGTATTTCCGTGTTAAATGTATTGTTTTCATTCTGCACACATCATCTATTGCATGTCTGTCTATCCTGGAAGAGGGATTCCTCCTCTTCACTCCAATTTGTAAAGCTCATTGGGGCGAAACTGTGATTTGTGATTTTGGGCTATACAAATAAAATTGACTTGAAATTAAAAAAAGTCAAGTGTAGTTGTCAAAAATTCTATGCAACAGAGGTTAGCACAGAAAAATTGAAATCTTTAATGTGCCGGTAAAACTAACCATATAGATAAGACATTGACCAAATAAAGACACACGCACACACGCACACACAGACACAAACTAACACACTGATACATACATACTGATACTCATAACCACACACGTGCAGTAAAAAAGCCTTGGATTATGGCAAATAAATATGAAATTGGATGAAAAACTTTAGCAGGTTCAACAAGCATGTCAGAAAAAAATATATATGTAGATAATTCTGGGTAGATTAAAATAATATGCAGGTTGATATTGCATGACATGTTCAATTATTATTATTATCATTATTTTAATAATGTTATACATTTTTTATGTTATTCATATAATTTGTGGGATAATGTAGGACTGAAAAAATTGGACTTTCAACAACCTGCCAAATTACCAGTTATTGAGGACTTCACTCGACATTCATGCATCAACCCCACCACACACAAAGAGTAGCTACATTACTCAACCAGGCTGACAGAAGCAACTGAAGAGTGTCATAAAATGTGCATTTGTCATGGCACATACTGATTTGTCAGGAGACCACCATTCATAGTTCATAATTCTCAGCCTATCCAGCAATGTTAATGTTGTTTAAAAGCCCAATGGAGCTGCATTACACCAGATAGCATCCATCTCCACCAATCAGTACCTGTGAGAGCCCCAGAGCACCGCTGGATTAGGCCAGTTAGGGTGCTCCATGGTCTAGTTAGTGAATTAAGATCCTTTCTCGAAAGACTCAATGGAGCAAACCTTACAAAAAATGTTGCATTGCTGAAAAGTAGTATTTCCTCTGAACTGTATTTGTGGCTTGCGGTCTCAAATGTGTTCTTAATTCCTAGGACAGATGTAATTGTTATACTGTTGGCTGAATGTGGTCTGGTCCTGTGCAGACCGAATCTGTGTTGGGTTACACTTCGTCACAGAGAAGCTGGTAGAAATAATTTGCATTTAAAATGTAGCACTGCTGCTCTTGGATGTAATTATGTTTATGCAATGTGCGGAATTCCAATTATTCTCCATAAATCATACAAATAAACTACAGAAAATTCAGATTTTCTAGTCTGACACTTGAGTCTGAATTGTTATCATTTCCGATCCAGAGATCTTTATCATATGAAATTATAATTTATCCTGCCTGCTGAACTTAAATGTGGAAGAAACAATTCACGGCTTGCAACAAAGACATATGTATGAGGTTTATCTGTGCAAAGACTTGCTTTTCTTTGCCCACATTCAAAGTCTCCGCCTGTCCCTAAATGAAATTACCACCAATAAAAATAGGATTTTACAGTGTATGGGTCGATTTGTCATGATCTTTGTGGAGAACATAGAAACACAGATTGGACACATCATTCTGTAGGAGAAACTTATGGGGTCACCAAAGGTACACAGGTTTTTCCCCCTTGACGCATTCAAGCATTCAGAAATTAGAAAAACTGCAAGGAAAAACAAGCAAACGCTTCAACCAAAGGCCAATCTTCCTCATATAAAGCAAAATAAAAGCACTGTACAAATAGCAATAAACTGCGGATAATGACCTCAGGATGCCAAAGTAATATTCTCCCCCCTTTTAATTGTAGCTGTATTCACCCTCACCATTTCATGTTATGGGGTCGGGCTTTTTAAACTTTTCACAGCTGTGTGGAAGGGAAGGGGACAGCATCCTGAGGCGCTTTCAGGCCCTTGTGTGGGGAGTCGCTGTGCCAGCTCCAAAGACTTGGATTCATTAGCCGCTTTAGCAGCACAAACATTACCTTAAATGGTGAGGCCATGTGCTGGCAAGGACCCACTCTCGCCTTGTTTCAATTACATGGAATCAAACATTGCAGGTATGCTAGGCACAGGGTCTTTATTGAAAGAGGGGAAGGGAGGGAGAAAGAGGTTTACAAAGTCCTTGCCCTCCCTTGCTTGTGAAAGCCAGCCTTGTTTTATTTGAAAACTATTGTAAAACAAAAGAAAGTGGTAGTTTGGCAAACAGTTGTGTTTTCAGTAACAATGTGATTTTTTTTTCTTTTTACTTCAACAAAGCTGTGCTAACGATTATATGTAGTATTTTATAGTGAGGTTCCTTTGATTTTATGCGACTTGTCAGCCTCGTTAAAATGTCTGAAAGATTATGGTTAGATTATGTGTGTCACTCCACATATGTATGTGTTTCATTATGAACTTGGACTGATCCTCAATATGCAGAGCGGCATTCTGGCTATTTGCATTGTTCTCAGGACTCCTGGAGTGCCCACAGCTGGTGCCAAAATAAGGCCCTGTACCTTATTGCCCTCAACCACTAAACAGCTCTAATGTGCTCACACATCTTCTAGGAGTCTTTACAGGTAATGAGGTCACTGCTTTGAGAAAGGATCATGAACACATTTCTATAATGTGACCCAACTGGAAGGGATTAGATCGTATAGCTCATTTGTGCATTGAAATGGGCTGATCACAAACTCACATAAAGGGTAAGGTGCAAAGCTGAGGAGTTTAACAATGAATTCTGTAAGCATAAAAACAAAGTCAGCAAAGTTTGACACAAGATGCTGAGAAAACCACTGCATAAACAGTAACTACAATGCTATTTTGTTCAATAAGTCAGACAAACTCAATCAGTAATTTGTGATAACGAAGCAAACAGTTTGACTAAAATGCCATCTGGTAAATGATGAGCTTTAAAAAAAGATAATTATTCAAAAAGTCAAAGAGATTATTCAAAAGTCAAGCATAATCCCTACCTGGAACTACTCATTTTATCATTGTGTAAGCATGCTGTTATATGGAGACTCAAAGAAGACTAAAACAGACTAGATGAAGCAGAGAAGAATCTATCATTTCCAAATAGTGCATATCCCACTTATTTCCTATTTGCTGAAACATATGTTTCATTCCAACCTGGTATAAGGCTTTAGGCTTAACAATTGTACTACAATGTGAATTTGCTCGGGCAAAAATGGCCTAAATTTTTTAACGCACTCATTGTGCTTGGGAAACACCATATGGGTATTTGTTTGGGAAACCATAGCAGGTGTAGACCATAATAACTTTACAAGCAACTGGATGATGTTTTAACATGTTCTTAGAGGCAAAGTTTTAAAAGATGATCCCCCTGATATCAACCTACTGTAAAGCATCCCTACATCTGATACCTGACTTACTGGGCTGTCATTAGATTTTACTCCTGATTGTCGAACTGTGGCTCCATCAGAAACACTATGACTTATCATATTTGTTATGGGTGGGGACAGAATATTATTACCATAGACTGACAAAATATGCACTTTAGCTGCTTTAACATTTAAGTCAGTGCTTGCAATTTTTGCTTAACAAGAGGTCAAGAACAGATGACTTCGCCACCAGCAATGCTGTGAAGACTAGAAGTGGTGAACTTAAATCTGGCAGCACTACAGAAGATTCACATTTGTGATTCCCTGCAATGCAGTCATTTTCTCTTCTACATTATATTCAAATGTGTTAATTTTATGTGGACAAAGTACAGTTATGACACTGGTATAAAAGTTTATAGAGTGTCTTGTCAGCTCTTTAGCAACATCACTTATACCTCATCCATCTAAAATCAATACAATATTTTTCTCCCAATAAATAATGTAGGCCGGAAAAAGGTCCAAATGCACGCATCGACAGTTGGCTGCAATTAGGGGGCGGCGGCAGCAGTAACTGATGACAGTCCCTCCTTTCCTCTGGCTCACACAAGATCAGCAGAAAATGAAGACACGAAGACCACTTTGTCACCGGCTGAATGTAGACCTGGAAATGACTCCTAATGGAAAAAGGGCTCCCTCAGCCGCCACTGCATCTGCTGCTCCAAGCACTTTCTCCGGGCCGATGGGCCAGCCCCAACCAGTTTCCAGCTCCCTTTATCTAAGCCTTTAATATGCTCTGGGCAGCAAGCAGCGACCACAAGCTGAGGTCAGGCGGCATTGGTGCCTGAGTGTATGTGTGTGCGTCTAGTCTCTACATGTCCGTGTGTGTGTGTCTGTGTGCAAGAGTGGATGACAGCAGAAGATTCTATTGATGCAAGGCTACCAGATTGGAGATAATGATAAAAGTATACCGTTCTGATGTCAACACCAAACAACAGAGACAAAAAAAAAAGGGGAACAAGATAGAGGATGAATCAAAAAAGAAATATAGCTAAAGTACTTTAGCCATGCAAGAGTCCCTGTGAGGCTGCAATGCTCATTTAACACAAGAAAAAAAATCTGCTGGATGAAAGCAGAAAAAACTGCAAAGCATTTCTTCTATGCTTATCGCCTGTGGAGCAACAAAATGTAAACTTTTGAAAAATAAAAAATGTCCATGTTGTTATCTAAATCAAAAAGGTCTATAATATGTATTAGTTCCATTTTAGATTCTGTCTGTTGGGCTCAACTCTATATTCAAACTTGCCTCAACTTCCATGGACCAAATTCACAAGTTAACATGGCATTGAAGGTCAAAAAATGACATTCAGTATGTGACATTTAAGCTTCTAGTTTCATAGCAGTACACTTTCTTTGTGGTAGATATCACTGAGGTATTTTGTGAATATTTAATACTATATACTCTATATAATACTTAGTTTAAAGAGTCTATGAATAGAACATACAAATCAGCCATCTCTAATATGACATAGAGAGCACCCTGATTCCAAATAAATACATACATAAAAATTATTATTATTATTATTATTACCATACAAGATTTAAGGATTTGTTCTATGTTGGCTACGAAATTCACAGCAACCCACATGTACATTTTACTCTGGACTGTGGGACGAATGAACCTCCCAGTATTTCCATTCGTAGGGTCATGCCACTAGTGTAGCCAAAAAAAGAAGCTATTTCTGGATTAAAATGCTGTTGCCACTTAGGAGCCGGTGTATGCTTCTTCAGTTTCGAAGATATTTTATCTAACATTTGTGGCTCTGAATCTTATTACTCGCCAAGGACTGCTCTTTTATTACTTTGAGAAAGTCAGGGAGAGATAAAAGTTAATACCAAAGCAGTCAGAGATAGCAAGTCATACTTTTGTACACACTACCTTTCTATACAGGTTGTTTTGAAAGGGGTAGAGGGGTGACAGAAATTGTAGAATGGAGCCTCTTATTCCTCCCTTTATGTCATTGTGCCCCAGCCTGCAGGTGTCTCCAAGTGATGAAGGGGGCTCTGGGAAACATTTATATCTCAAATCCACTTTATCGACCATGCCGCTGTCAGAGTGGTGCTGGCAATGGCAGGAAGGTTGGAGGCAGAGCAAGTGGCTCTTAGCACACACGCTGACACTGAAGGAGCTTCCAGCACTCCCTCTTCAGCTGTGAGTCTGGAACCTCTTTATGGTGATTGTTTTATCAGCGTTCCTGTCCATCCCTGGGGAGGCCTGGGCCCAAGGAGGATGACCCTCATTTTCTGAAAGCAAAGTGTTCAGTATTGATCAGTAGGAATGAGCAGCCCGTGACATGGGTTAATTTACCGGACCTGGGAAGGTTCATTGTTTCCTGTCATTCCTGAACTCATCATACTGACCTTTACCGCCCTGTCCTGCCACATGCTGTATGTGTGCACATACAGACGTGCACACACACCCACATGCACACATCAACACAACTCCAAATACTGCTCAAATGATTCAAATGTTCTCTGTAAAACAGCTTGCCACTATGATAAAAGAAAAACAGTATTATTAAACAAGTCTTTCCTGTCTCCACCTGTTGGTAAACTATTAAAGAATCAAAGCTGATAATTGATATTAAACAAAAGCAAAGTGACAGATATTAATTTGTCATAAAACTAATGCACCTGTGATCATAATACTAGGCTGGAAATCCAAACCAAAAATGAACTAAAAAAGGTCTTAATATCTGAACATCTTTAAAGTTGGAGTGCAGTGCACATTTACATATAATGAACATCTGTTACATTTAGGCTCCTGCCAAATGATGTCAATGCCAGGTTATTCTATCTGTATTTCACAATACATTTTCTAAATCGCATGTTCATATTGGCATTTCCATGCTAGTAAATATTATCATCATTATTGTATCTCTACATATAATATGTCTTTTATGATTCGACAATGTCCTTGTATTGGCACAAGTAAACAAGTAAAGATGAGGAAACGGTGTATACACATATGTGAGCAGGACAGTGCCTCTAAGACAACTAGGTACAGCCTCACTATACAATGATAAACAACATACATCAGTTCAAAAATGAAAAGTACTGTGAGATAATTTCTGTTGTGGTTGCCCCTATATGAATAAAGTTTACTTGACCTGAATGTATGCAAAATCTTGCACAGAGCAGTGGTCTTAAATATGTTCGTCTGAGCTCTGTCTTTTGCTTCTTCCATTATTGACAATAATTTGATAAAGCGCTGGTAATTTGTTTTATTTAACTTAGATCCTGTAGTTATTTTTATATGGTTTATTTTGGTCAAATGTCAGGGTACGCAATAATATTGGATACATTGAGATAAAACAGAAATATTCTTTCAACAAGCACAGGCTTACATCATGGAACTTTTCATCTGTTTTCAGAATTATAATTGTATTGTGATGTTGCTGTTTGGTTCATGTTCAATATGAAATTCTTTTACTTAAAGTAATAAAATTATTGTTAAAAATAACAATAAACTAAATAAATAAACTCATTACCTACTCACTCCATTACTGGGGGTGTCACTGTCAATGACCCCTCCCTGCACCCACATGCAAGCACACAGTCACACGCGCACACACAGCACATAGCACACATGTGATTATTTTGCAATGTAAGGGAATGGACACTGAGTGGATTAGTCTGCTACAATCCATAACATTACTATTAACTTTTTTTTATTATACTGTACATATATATATATATATATATATATATATATATATATATATATATATATATATGTGTGTGTGTGTGTGTGTGTGTGTGTGTGTGTGTGTATACAGCCCTGTTGCCTCACTTAAGTCAGCGTGAGATGTCTCCGGGTTCAAAAACATGCTAAGGTTAATCAGTGACTCCAAATTGCCCATAGGTACGAGTGTGTGGGTTAATGGTGTGTGTGCCCCACAATAGGCTGGTGACCTGTCGGGGGTGTGACCCTGCCTCTCGCCTATAATAGCTCCAGCTGACCTCTGTGACCCTAACGACGAATAAGTGGATATATAAAATGACTGACTGACAATAAAACCAGGATAGTGATATTACTAGATTATGATTCAGTGATGATCTGTATATTGCAAGAAATACCCCTCAAAAAATAAAAAAAAAAAGCAAATTACCTTTCAAGATAAATTATGAATTTGCTTTGTTATGTACTTTGACAGCATTAAATGAAACCTAAATTGGTATAAGGTAAAGGTGTTTGTCTCAATGTTATTTATATACTTGTATACTAATGATATAGTAAGTCAGAGGCCTGGATACCACAGTTATAAAAAATACTCACAAATATGCACAAATATAGGCCGAACTAGGCTGATCTGACATTCACTATCGGGAAAAGCAATTTAGGAAGTCTATCGGGTGAAAAGGCTATGGTAAAAGGTAAGGGTTTGGAGGAGATGGAAAAGGGGAGGAAGAGCTATGACATAACTGACAAGTATGAAAGCTAAATGTATGTGTATATGTAAAAAAAATTCAAATAAACAAAGAGTAGCGCATATGAAACATCACATGAAGTAGAAAGTTAAAAAAAAAAAAAAATAACCCACAGGATGAAATGATATCCATCGTGCAAAAAAAAAATTGCAAAACTGTAGTCAAAACCAAGTATTTCCCTAAAAAAACGTTTTTTTTAACCAAAAAAACACACAAAGCTATCGTAGCTTCAACAGAATCATCAAAACAAAACAAATTAACAATCAAATCAAATGACAAAAGCTCCTTGATACTGTACAGGGCACACTAAAACCTTAAGACTTTGAGATTTCCATATTAATAACTGTAACATGGGTGCATTCAGGATTAGGTTTTGTACAGATCGCATGGTGGGAGGTATAGAAACGAGGAGATCCATACCTGACACATGGCATAAGGCAAATAACTTGTCCATGAAACTACACATGATGAGAGTGTGATTATGAGGTTCACCTCGGCTCTAACAAGTTGGACTAATGCAAGTTAAAACATATCAAAAAGGGCCAGTAAAATTAAGGTCCAAATAAAAAATGTTGGCCTTCATCGTTTTTGGTTTTGCCTTATAAGATGAATAAAAAATTTTTATTATACTATGTAATTAAAATCATCCTATAAAAGAACACTTCAAGTAATAATGGCCAATTTTGACACTAGTTGAAAACAACACATTATTTTGACATTTGTCAATGTTAATTTGAAGCCATTGGCTGCCCCTTAATAGCAGTGTTAATGTAAAAGTGTAATACAAGATATAATCAATACTAAATTCATAACCTATGCTAAGAGTATTGAGAGTGACAGAGGTCAAAGGTTCCTGTCTGTGGGTGAAAAGGCCAGTTTAGTTACATTGAAAGGTCAAAGCCTTAATGTGAGGCTCAATTGCAACATAAGGGGCATGGCCTAACAACCAAACTGCATAATGTGGGGTTTAGTTTTTACATTTCACATATCTAATGCTCTGCATATAAAGTACAGCAATATATATTATAACAACATTACAAATGTTGTGTTTCTCTCACAATAATATCAAATTGCAATAATATCATGTCAAAGTATTCAAGGTTAACCAACATCACAGTATAAATTTTGGAAGTCCTATAACAACAAAGTTTGGGTCAAAATCAAAAGAAGGTTAATAGTGTAAATGTACAGGTAAAGCAACCCAATTAGTGTATTAATTGGTTAGTTGGACAACAGAAAATTAAATTGTTAGCTATTTTGCCAAATAATTATTTAACTTTTTTTTGCAAAATATTCACTCATATTCGTGCAAAAATATTCACAAAAACATTCCCTGTAGCTTTAGGTTCTCACTTTTTAATATTTGGTGTTTTTCTTGTTTTATTTTATTGTGAAATCAACCTATTTTGGTTTCTAACTTAGAGAAAATTTGAAAAGCTCACCCTGGGTTTTGGAAAATATGAATGGGTATCCACAAATTTTGAAAATTGTAAAGAAAAAATTATGATTTTGTATGGTAGAAAAAATGACAATGAAATAGAAACAATGAACTGTGAATAACAATTCATTTACACTATATTCATATCAGAAATGTACAAACTTCTTATTATTGATGTGATGTCTTTTGATCCAGAATTACCAGCCTTTTATTTGCCATGTTTGGTTAAAATGGTGGTAATCTTTATTAATTTTGCCCATTTTATGCAAAATTCACCCAGCTCCGGATGGGGATTGGGAGGTAATAAATCCGTGAGGTGTCATCTCACTCCCCTCCCCTTTGCCTGGCATCTGCGAGTGCTACGCCACTTCTGATTAGTGCCGCCCTTCCTTCCCAGAAAGCTAGCAGACAGGAACAAACTGATTACTGCCCATCTTCAGGGGATTGGAGACACCTAACAGGAGGATTACATTAACATATTAACGGACGCCCCTCACCTGCAGCCCTCTCAATATCAGTTGCAAGCTCCTTTACTTTTTGGGGAGGGGTGTGGTGTATTTCATCTTCAGATGGAGAGCAAATAAATAAAGAAAGATCGTGATTCCCTCTCACTCCCAGGGTGTGCTATCTGTCATTGATGATAGGTGAAGAAGAGAAGGGTGCCTTTGAAGTTTTTTGACATAAAAGGCGCAAATAAACGCAAACACATCCTTTCAGCTACTCACATGAAATTAGGACCTGCTGAAGACGAGGGTAGGAAGCTGGCCTCCGCAGCCACACCTAATCACTCTGACGGCAGCAAAGACTTCAGTCTTTGCTCTACTGGGATCGTCGGAATTAAGAATGAGAAAAAAAGGCAAAAGAGTGCTTTAATCTGCCTCAGCTACTTTTCCACTGTTTTTAACAATGTTCTGTTGCAACACAACAACAAACAGCGCACAGAGAAAGAAAAAAAGTTTTGCCGCTCTCTGAAATCAATATGAGGAAACTTTGAGTTGGTTGACAGAAGTGTGGATGAAGTTGACTCTGGCTGTGATATCATCAGTCTTTGATATTTTTACTGTAGAAAATCATAGCATGATCCCATGAATCAATTACAAGGGTGGACGGGATAGTCCCTCCTATGAACTATCTCAGAGTACAGAGTAACAGCACAGACAGTGATAGTTATCAGAACTGTAAGTATGAGGGGCCTCTTCTCACAATATTGTTTGAAGCACTGCGCAAAATGAGCTAACTGCCAAAAGAGATAAAGGGATTTAGAGATTCAAAAGAATAGAGATTTAAAAATTAATGGTGGAAAGGATTTGCCTTCACGTTTCTACAACTTGTAAACAGAACATGGCTCAAGGAGACAAATTGCTTTTTAGAATAAAATGATGGTGAAAGGGAAAAAAACAAGCAGTGAATATTTAATGGGAACCACAGCTTCTTCACAAACAAATCAATATGGTGATAGTAAACATAAGGAGACTCATACTGTGGCATGCAGGCCGGGAAAGAAGGGAGGACAGGTGTCAGCAGGCCTAGCCATACTTTAGGTTTATCTTGACATTTCCGAAGGTTAAAAGATTGTAACAGTCTATCTGTGTCAATCACTTTGCTCAAAGGTCACTGCTAGTCTATTTTTCATTAATTATACCCTCAGATGTCTTCAGAATGCACACCTAACAATCCTAACTCCCTAAACAATGAAGCTAAAAGGTTGTAAGAGAGGAATACATACATAAATGTATATTTCACTATTTATACTTAAAGCAATGATTTCTTTTTGAGATGCTAAAAATTAACCATTTATCCAATACCCAATAAAAATAACTTTACTGATTAACACAGTTTGATTTTAAACAGTTATCAACAACAATCCTCTTTCTCTGCATTATTGAACATATGCTAATGAAACAAAAATATATTGCAAAATACCATTTTTCCAATAAAAATATATTGGAAAATACCATGTGATGTATTAGTCAATATATTCACATATGTGGGATTTAATATTTATATTTTCCACTATATTGCAATATATGCATAGGTCATATATGTATATATATTGATATACAAAAATATATTGCAATAAAGATTGAAAGGCCACTATATTTTTACAGGTAAAAAAGGATTTGCATAGGCTGTAATACAGCATTCAATCCATTTTCTCTGGATCAAAACCACTTTCACTGGTTACACCTCACAATGTTCTTTTCCTTTGTAGAGTCTACAAATTACAGGTGTATTCAAGTACAAGGGAGGTGGCCTAATGAACAGAATGCTTTTCATAGCCTCCCAAGGAATCAGATGTAAACATCATTAAACTTTTACCAGATGTTTTGATGCATGGTTATTGTGTAAAAAGAATTTCAGGGAGGGCTTTAGGGCATGTACTCAAGGCAAATAGCAATGCTACCATCCTAGAATTTTGACGTGATGTTGAGGTGATTGTGAATCACATTCCAAGTGATAAAGGCGCTTTAAAATCCTATTTGAGCCTCCAGTGTCCAGACTGAGATGCATCTGTAGAAATCCAATTGGAATCATATTTCAAACTACTCAAAGTGGTTTGGATCTGATTTACAGTTTTGATGTTCAGATTCTTTTTAATCAATGTGGACATGACAAAAGCCTGATTCGGGCTAGCACAGGGAGTTAGTCATTGGATGCCTGAATTGTAAGTTATCAAGAGCCAAAAGCAGAGTGACCATCAGAGAGCAGTGCCCGACAGCATAAGGGATGTTACAACAAACTACTTTATTCTTATTTATTCTTTGTTCTACAAGTTTTAATCAGCAGGTCCAATTGATTGGAAGAACGATATCTGAGGATAATTTGGCTCCTGTTAAAAACTTCCTGAAGCATGAACATAGACTGAACTCTAACCAGAAGAAAGTGACTGTGGAGCAAAGATGACAACTTCTATGATCTCACGCTCCTTCATAACGTCATCAGTCTTGAGTGATGATGTTATTCATGGTCAGGTTGATTTGCTGAGCTTAGGCCCAGTGCCAAATTTACCCCGTGACCTTATTCTATATGTATGTGTACATGTGTGTATGCGCGTGGATATGTATGTATGTCCATATGTCCATATATATATATATATATATGCAAATATGTGTGTATGTGTATGTATGTAGGTATGTACGTGCATGTATGTATGTATATATGCTTTGCTTATGCATACTTTTTTCTTTTTTCTTGCTATTTATTAGTATTTTTTCTCCATTCTATGTCCATAATGCATACTGTGTATGCGGATCAACAAATTCTACAAATTTGTACATAGTGTTGTGTATTTTTATTTTTTATAGTTTTTATCTTCTTTAGCTTTTATTTTCTTTTCTTTTCTTTACTCTGTACGCTGCAGTAACAGACAAATTCCCCCATTGTGGGATCAATAAAGTCTTATCTTATCTTATCTTATCTTATTCAACTGTTTTTCATGCTCCCACAAGGTGTATGGTCACCCATACACTTCATAGGGGGAGTGGTCAATTCGCTTTCTACATGGCCTTTCAAATGGAGGACTTTCAGATGCAGACAAGGCCGAGGTGTATAGGCAATTTCATAAATTCTTTGAAGCAAAATGGAGAGACAAACTGCATTACATTTACACATTACAAAAATGTACCCTTTTAAAGTAGTGGATGACATGCACCCGTTGGTGACAGTTTGTCTGACAATAGACTAAATAACACTCTAAAGTGAGGCTACATTTTGGCAAGGGAAGAGTTTTTTTTAAACTTTGTCTAGTGTAATAGTGCATAGAAGTCTGTGCTTTCTACACTGTGAATATCCCTGTGCACTGAGACACATATGACAAACACATTAGGTGATAGAAGTAGACAGACATGTTGTGGAACCAGTCAGAGAACTAGAATCAGTGACAAGGACTCGTACAGGCTCCTACTGCTCATGCTATGATGTTCATAAAAAAGTTCATAAACTGCTCATTCAGAATTATAGCTGTTACAATCCTGGGTTAATGCCAAGGGGGAGAATTGGGACTGGGCCTTGCTTACCGACAGCTGCTATTGTTTCCGTTTTGGGGGGAAGAGGGCAGAAAGTCATTTAAATCAGCCACTATCCAATTAAATGAGTCTTTGGCATGTAATAGAAGAAATCTGTTCATCTTATACATACCACAGATTGAGCCAGTGGAATTTTACAACAAATACTAATGAGTTGTTCAACCAATGGCGATGGTCTCAACCAAATACATGAATAAGTTGGAATTTTTATACAGTAGTCTAGTCCCTCCCCTGGCATTTGCTGCATATAATTTCTCCAAACTCAGTCTTTTTACTGGATTTGCCAGTTGCATGTGATCCTCACTGACCAAACTTACTTTTCAGATCTTCAAGTCCTTTCGAGTCTGGATTTGTAGTTGATTTTGTTAGAGGCTGTGTGTAACTTAAACAATTAATCAATCAGAAACTATTAGTCTATGTGTATTAGTCTATGTGTGGCTGCTTACTGGGGACAATGAAGCCAAAGAAACAGTCCTTCACCTGTTTCAGCTTTAGGCCTTTATAATATATTAATGTTTGTGAACACAATTTAAATGTTTTTAAACCTTTGACCTTTTGAACAGGATTTTAAAGTATGCTTGTCCATTACACTCTGCTGCCACCTTTGACCTCCTCTGAAGCACCTAATGCTTTTCTTGTCTTACCATGCGAAACAAGACTGTAATAACAACGCTTCTCTTCCACTCAGAGGGCATGTAAGAAAATGGCACACCATCTGAAGTGAACAATAGTGTGTGCACTCAGAGCACCTCTCAGAGCGTTCCCAGAGCAGGATGCTCCACTGCTGTGACCAAGCCCTAAAGTGAGCACTGAACTCTTCTGAGGCATGAAATAATAATAACATCCCACTTCTGTCTCCCTGCTAAAGAAGTGGGGAGGAAAGCATATGAGGGCCGTCTATTGTCACCGTCCACTAGAGACACCAGTATCCCCAAGACTTTAATGGAAAAGACAATAGGGCTGGCCTAAAAAGGCTTCCCATTAAAATTTAATCAGAGATTTTTGACTCTCACTATATGTGATTGTATATGTGTGAGTGTGTGTGTGTTTGTGTGTGTGTGAGAGAGAGAGAGAGAGAGAGAGAGAGAGAGAGAGAGAGAGAAAGAGTGTATGTGTGAGTGTAAATGACTACAGGGACAGGTAACAGCACTCACAGCCCATCTTCAACCCCTCTTGTGTTGTTTGTTTCACGTTTATCCCCTTCCTGTACCTTGGGAGAGTTATTTCATTTTCTCCCAGGTGTGTCACTACCCTCCTTTAACCATCCAACCACATGGCAACTGCTTGAAAAAATGTTAAGGGCAAATTGGATTAACACCACGGTCTATGGTCTGGGCACTTAACAAACACAGATGCACTTAAGGGAGCCCACAGAATGATTTGTGACTGAACAAAGAACTGGAGAGATGGAGCCAGGGCATGACCACAGGACTGGTGTAATATGTCATCTACCGGAAGAGCTATCAGCTCAGCCTACTGGAAAACGAGTAAATTCCCAAGTGCCAAAGGTAAATTATATAGTGTCAAGTGCTTGTGTCCTACTTTTATGGGAAGACAAACATATTTTTTTGTTGTCAAATAATAGGCATCTGCCTAATTAAAAAAGTTTTTGCTTAGGGTTTATTATACTCTTCAATATAAATACTATGCTTACTAAGATAAATTGAGGAAATTTATTTAAACACTTGCCTCATCCTCAAATCCATTCCTCATCTTTTAATGTGTTTAAGATCATTTGATGATTACCAACTAAAAATGAATTTTCTTCTCTACAGAATTTTTGTATTACCGTATTTTCATGACTATGAGGCGCACATTAAACAGTGTGGCGCACCCTATAGTGCGGTGTGTCCTATGTATATATGTAGGGGGATGTGCATTATGCAGAACATCGTTGTTTTAACAACCATGAAAATGGTCAAGAGACATGCTTATAAAGCACAGTTTAAACTGAAGGCAATCAGCTACGAAACAGAGGATGAGGACTTTGATGGTTTGATTGATGACATTACCCCACTCTTTTTTTAAATACAAACGCTTGTGTGCTCTTTTTATCATGTGCTTGTTTTACCATGCCCGTGCCTATTGATGATTGATTGGTGATTAAAAAAATGTTAGCACTAACTATAAAGCACAACCAAACTCAGTTTTTCTCCCAGTCTATTTTTGTATATATCTATTTGTGTATATATTTATTTCTGTATATAAAACCAGCTCCCTATAGTTAGGTGCACCTTATGTGTGTGTTAAATACACTAATGATACACATAACTGAGACTGCACCTTTTAGTATGGTGCACCTTATGGCCTTATGGCCTTATGGTTATCATTATGGTTAATGATGCAATTCTTTCTCAATAAAATTATCAATACATACCTTTTTATAATTTATTTTATATTGCTGGGAAAACAACCAATTCCTCACCCAACCAACTGTACTAATTAAAGTTTCCTACCAAACATAAATTTACTCTACTCAAAGTAGCCATACAAGCTATGTATGTTAATTAAGTTAATTGGAGCAGCTAAAGTTGTTTTTTTTGTTTGTTTTGTATTTTTAAATCCAAAGAACAGTTAAAGGTAACGTTACTGAATTTTGGCTGTAATGATGGTGTAGGTGATGCACTCTTTAGTGCTAAGATTGAGCGAATGAGTCAATTCAATGTTTCTTTGTTTATTTTAACACCAGTTGCAATTACATTTTATTGAACACGACATCAATGCATTTGTGCACCAGTGATTTAATTTAAATGATGTGACCCAACTCATACATGATACATAGAACAATAAATTGAAAACGAATGCAGGGCCAGATTAAAGTGTCTGGTGGGCCCGCAGTTAAGGACTAATGTTTTATGAAAATGTGCCACTCTTCACTGCTGTATGTGCTGTTTCTTTTTAGCTATTAATACATTCTAGTACTACTGGGGCGTTCCAGTTTCATCTGGTGACATTTCATAGCCAGGCTTGGCCATTGATTACCTCTCTATGCTTTGTAATTGTTTCTTCAAGGTACTGTGATCTTGTGTGCAACTGAAGTTCCATTTATGGATTTCTTTCCAATTAAGGTTGGAATTATTCACAGGGGGCTCACCCTTGACGGCTTGCAAACAATGACATAACATTGGAAAAACATTTTTGAACCAATCGATGAGAAAGAACCAAATGATGTTGGCTGAATGATAAACAGCTCTTCTCCCTAGACCAACACCATCAGGCTCTGAAGAGGTCTGATGTCAAGTAGAATCACACACATACAAACAATTTTGTAGTCTCAGAAGCAATTGGTTCTGCAAGGAGTCTGCAACACCTGGAGATGGAGAATAAGCAGGTAGGGAGCCGAGACCTGTGGGGAACACTGTTCCAAAGGAATGGCTTTATGGAAATGAGGGTTAAAGGGAGCATTGTCCATCCTCTGATAGGGAGCCTATGAAGCGCTGACACATGCAAGCCCCCACCCCCGTCACTCTCCAACACGAAACCATGTTATGTGAGAGGGGGTCACCGTTCACCCTAATCACGGCCGTGACATGACATGCTGTAGGTTGCCCCTCAGTGTTAAATATTTATGTCAGCACCACCGTATTGCCTTGATGGCTGTCAAGACTTTGACACATGCTCTCTCTCTTTCTCTATCACTCTCTCTTTCTTTCTCTCTCTCTCTTTCTTTCTATTAAAATTCAACAAAACAGAAATGCAGCATAAAGCACAAAAACACAAAGGCATCAATAATATAAGAATCAGTTGTGCATTGGTACCAAAAGTCAAATTGGCAACTGTCCCAAGAACTGTGGATGAAACTTACCCATCAAGCAATATCTATGCACAACTCATCAGACACCTTGTAGGTTTTTGCGCTCAAAATTGATACAGATAAAGTTAAATAAACCAGAAAAAATAACTCTCCATGCAAAGCCAACATTCTCCTGATTAACTTCCAGTGTTTAGGTAGAAGTGACTTCACTGATGTGACCCAATCTGGAAGGTTTTGTAGGTGACTGAGAGACTGGAGACACAGCTTTCCTTCTCTCGTCTTGCTGGCTCCCTCATGATAGGTGTCAAAGATATTCTAATGAATGTCAGAGTACATTTCAGGGGGCCATGCTCCGTACAAACCACTGGAGTGGCCCATCTTATGGGGCTGCCAAACCCCCCCACACTAAGTTCCCCACCACCCTTTTCATGTTCAAGAGGGTTAAGAAGATTAATCAATGTCAATGTCTTTTCCCTTTTGAAGCCAATAAGGTGCACACTGTCTGGCCATGCCCAACAGAACATCACTTTGTTCCGTCGCACAGCCGCCCCTTCGCTGCCCTCACTGACCCCCCAGTAGTCCCACTTGTCAAAGTCAAGGGGGCGTTTGGCGTTTGTAGAGACTGGCCTTCCGGATAGCACTCAGCTCCGCCCTGCTTGACCTATTCTCTGATATTTGACCACTCGGTTGCAAGACACTTGCTCTTTCGAGCTGAAATGTCACTGGGGCATCTTGTCAGCTCACAGACACCTCGGCCTGACAAGCGATTTTACTTTGGTGTGCTACAAGGCAGAAAATACAGGGCCGTGGCCTTAAAGCACACAAACTGTCAGCTAGCCAGCAGGGCTACTGGATACTGACTTACTGGTCCAGTGTTAAGACACAGGAATTGGTAAAAAGGTTTGGGACAATACATCAAAATCTGAAAAAAGATGCTGCCAATGCATGAGAAATTAAAAGTGTTGTCCCTTGCTCTTTATTAAACAGAAAGATTAAACAGTAAAGAGACTCTACAAACCTGCAATAGGATGTTTTGTCTAATTAATAGAATGACCACAATGCGGGCATCCTGTAAACATATATAACATATATGGCATAAAAGATCATCTGATAATCTTTGACTTCATTTTATTCTAAGCTTCAATCTCCTTATCCCACATACTTTCACCTTCTCATACCAATTCTGTTTCATGTCATTCTGACCCCCCTTGTCTATTCACCTTTAAGGTTTTTACTAAATCAGCATGTTCTTCAGTTAAATGAGGGAAAGCACACTCTCCTCTCCCCTTTCTTTGACCGCCAGTGGCATTGCACCATGAAAGAGAAGGATGGGGATTGGAAGTAGCAGTCACATCATTTCTGGTTTGCGCAACCTGCTCAAAGTTTGCAACTAAATGCTTGTCTTCAGTCGAGCTGACAGGGGAGAAGTGGGCGCTCAGTGAACCATGGCCGGGCTGCCATGAAATGACAGGAATCATTGGCATACATTTCAAACAGCCTCGCGCTATCCTATTAAAGTGCCACATCCCCACTTTAAAACAGACAAGAAGGAATCCGCTTTGATAGATAGAGACTAAAATGGCTTATTGATTTTCTCACCCCTTTTTTCTTTGTTAGGAACTTTTAAAAAATTAGACCCCAAACTTTTCTTTTTTTTTAATTACAATAGATTGGAAAAATAGGAAGTGGTCTCTTGTGATCCCAAAGCTTCTATATTCATTGATATTTCTAAATTGTAATTCTTATTGTAATTAAGAATATTCCAACAACAAAATTTTAATGACAACATATATATATATATATATATATATATATATATATATATATATATATATATATATATATATATATATATATATATATATAGAGAGAGAGAGAGAGAGAGAGAGAGAGAGAGAGAGAGATGTTAATTACGAGTGTTTTAATAATGAGTTTCATAGTAATCTGGAATCTGGAATGTCTAGCTGATTAAATTTTCTTTTAAATGTTGATTTTTAGTTGCTCCTATTGATATCTCCTATATAAAATATAGAGTATATTGAAATGTCATGAAACTATTTTATCATGCAGGTACTGCTCAAGATTTAACTGCTTAACTATGTGACTTGACAGCTTATAGCTTATAACATTTAACCCAATATGATGGGTTACCATAAGAGAAGTAATGGCCCTTTAAGCAGTTTACAAAGCTCTTAGTAAAAGGAGAAGGGAAACATGAAGAAGAATACCCTATAAATTTTGATAATGTGGTTAAGTCAAATCAATTACTTCATTAATGTTTTCAAATTAACAAACTTATTTTAGCACTGCCTGAGGCAAGTGTTTCATTCAACATCAACAGGCATGTATCTAGCTGCAGGGTTAGATTTGATCAGTTATATTCTAATAATAAAGTCAACTACTTAATGTAAATACATGTATGTTTAATGAATTCAGTCATTATGTTTTGACTAAATTAAAAATTGAGGAACCCCTAGATAAATAACATTTAGATTCAAACTTGAAGGCATCTCATTGTCCATTATATGCTTCTGCACTGCATTCCAAAAACACAAATGCACAGAATTAGCCTAATCTATGACTGTGGCCAGAGAAAGTCGTAACAACCTTGTCAAATCCTTTGTGCCTTTCAGAATAGAGACTGTGTTCTGGCCCATCAGTTTCATAAGGCCTACATTATGGATCGTTGAGTATGTTGAGACACCCATAGCAGGGGATCTTCTGCCTTGCTTGATTCTCACACTGCTCAGCCCAAATATTGAAGACATAGACATAACATGGTGTAATACACAATGATCCTAGAGCTGAGGCCATCTTCCTCTCATCTATTGTTCAATCCCCGCTAATTAGGGTCTTTTTGTCATACTGAGAGAAGGGCAAGAGAGAAGCACTTCTGGCCGAGTGAATGGTACAAAAGAGAGGGTCTCATTTCCATCTGACAGTGTGATGGAGATTGAATGTGAGCTTTAGGAAGATAAATGGCCATCCTGCAACCCTCCGACACTATCTAGCAAAGCTGCCCTAAAACCCTCCACAGGGAATTGCTTAACTGTGAATATTTGGGGCCTCTTTCGTTAAGTTCTGCTGATTTTCGTCAATAACCAGTTAAAATGGAGGTAATGTGAACTGCTGTCAAGGATAATTACATTTTTCAAATTATGGGAAAATATGATGCTATTAGGTTCTACAATATAACCACTGTAATATAAATTAATCCATCTGCCAAATAAAATAGCATTGAGTTATTTATTAGTAATTATTATATATTATTCAGAGGAAAGTACTACAAATTGTGAATTGTATCATATGCAATTTATTTAAACAACCACCTAAAACATATTTTTACTTACTAGTTATGTAGAATAATTTGCACAATTATGGTGACTTTACAAAATCATGTTAATTGCTTATTTAAAAAAAATGTAATTATTTTACTGACTGACCAAAAAATAATATCCATTTGTGACAGTGTGGGCGTGCACCAAAGGGAATAAGTGAATGTAATTGGATGTTCGTGTCAATGTGTATAATGTGCGTGTGTGTGTGCATGTGTGCGTGTGTGCACACAAGTAGGGAGGGGAGGGTCTCTCTTAGTAACAGCCCCAGCGGCCCTGCTTTAGGCCCGGTGACAGGGCTCTGTCTCTCAGCCACACTTGACTGGGTCCCGCTGACACTCAACTGTCAAGCCTGCAAGCCCTCAACCACCGCCCTAACATGCTCTACAGCTTCACCCAATTAACTTGCTTTCACTTGACATCGCGGCAAAGAGCTTCATAATAGGTGGTCAAGGTGCAGTGTGTCTGCTTTCGCCCCTCTCTGACGACTAGCAGTGCACATACACACACACACACACTCGAGCATTGCCCCCACCTCTCACCTCCCTCTACCACCTCTCAATGCTTTTGTGCCTCTGTAGGTCTAGCAGGCATCTCTCGGCTGCCTCTGCCTGTTCACTGCACTGTGACAGTGGGAGAGCATTGATCCAGGAGAGGGGATGCAGTGGGTACAAACGGTCTTGCATGGAAACCTACGAACACTAATCCTACTGGACAAGTCCTCTCAATCTAAATGTAAAACTACTCTACATATGCAGATATGCGCATTTGTGTACACCTATTTTCGGATAAGTGCGTCCTACCATGTGTTAACATGCGTCCATACATGTTTGGTTTGTGTGTGTATGCATGATATTTGTGTGTATTTACAAATATGAGTGAGTGTGTGTGTTTGTAGACACTTTGTGGCTACCTCAAGCTCTCTCTCTATTCAGTAAGTTGGACACCAAGCCAGACTGGGCGAAGGAAGGAAAGCGTTTTGACCACTGACTGTGCGGTTGGCGAAGAGGGTCTTCAAGCATGTCAGCTCCGCTCAGGCTCCACTTCCCCTCTGTGTCCTTCCTATTTTTTCCCTTGTGCCAGGCCCAAACTTTGAAAACATCCACCTTAATAGGACCTAGTCAGTGAGAGCTACTCTTCCGTCTATCAAACTGTGATCCAAGGTGTCAGCCTGGGCCCGGCTTTGACAGAATGTCTCCAAACGAACAGTACAATGGTGTTTCCCTCCCCAGCACTCGGCTACTCTACTGTAGCCGCCCCCAGGCTGCCTAGCCTCTCCATCTCACTACACCACCTCTTCCCTAGTTTGCCTGCTTGATTTCACCTCATAGAACACCTTGCAACAGTGGGTTGACTGACAGAAAGCCAGCCTAATTGTCTTCTTTCCCAATTTAGAGCACATTGGGATGCTTCAGTCTTATTTTCACCTTTTTAAGGAAATTAACATCTTTATGATGGAGAAAGTATCTCATCATATTTTGATCACAATGCCTTATTGTAACTGTGATTTTGACTGAAACTGCGGAAATAAACGCAAAGATCGGACCCCTATTTTGCCGGCCTTGTATAATTCTAAATTATGTGTGGAGCTGTTATAGAATTTATGAGTTAAAGTTTTTTCGCATACAGTGATTTGATAAAACAAATGCCTCATATCCCAAACTATATTGTGTATGTACAAAAAATAAATACTGGGTTTAAATTCCCTCAACGTAACAATCCCCCAATTCATTCATTCTTCATTCTGCCAAAATAATACAATTCATAGCTGTCAGACCCTATGGCAGCCCAAATTTGAAAGCATCGATCGAGGATATTGACCATTCACCAGATGCAACTCTCTGTGTTTTAACACGGTGTGCTGAAATTATATCTGCCCTTCCTAATAAACAATAGGCTCCCATGTGGTCCCCATTACGGAATGATAAGTAAAAACAAATATGAGAGGTAAAAATAACATTAGCAAACATTAGAAATGCATAAATTTGTATCACTTCTAATACCCAAATGGAAATTATTAAACCTTAATGAAGGTAACTGTTCCATGCAATAAAACCTTCTTTTGTTCGAAATTTGTAATACATTATAGTCCTAAATCATTACTTCTTCAACACTGCACCTCTACAGTAGGCACCCTGTTCACAGTAGACATCCACTAAAAACTGAAGGAGAAAACTAAGAGACTCCCAAAGCTGACTGTTACACAGGCCGAAGTGTTGTTTGGTTTGGTGATCTGATTGTGCTGTTGAGTTTTAACTATTAATACACAGTTCGGGGTGCATTAGAGTATGCTTGAACAACCAGAATCTATCTGATGACTTCCACAGCTGAGGCTTTGTCCAATAAATTAAAAATAACACAGCCAGCTATGTGTGAATCAGAGCTTCTTTTGTACCCGAAGACCATTTTAGGTAAGGGAAAATAAAGTCCTTTTCTCAAGGCCCAGAGTCCAGGAGAGCAACTAAGAGTTTCACTGCACACCTGAGCCACAGTGAAGTGCTCATCCCAATCTCTCTCCTCTCATCAACCAAATGTGGCCCCATTTGGCTGCCAGTTTAGTTTATCGTTCAACTAGTATAAATCTACTATAGATTATCATATGCTATACAGTACAATGTAGCCTCTCAAAGCATCAATTGACGTTGTTTTTTCACAGTGAGTGTGTGTATGTGTGTGTGTGTGTGTGTGTGTGTGTGTGTGTGTGTGTGTGTGTGTGTGTGTGTGTGTGTGTGTGTGTTTCTTTCTCCCACTTGGCTGTGCTGGTGTTCACACTAGGTACTATATTGGAGGAGCTCCCAGTGGTTTCCCAAGTTCCTGCCAAAGCTGGTGGAGAGACACATACACATACTTACACTTGCCCAGATACACACACACACACAAACCAGCTAGTCCCAAGGACACTTATGTGGTTTCACATCTAGTCAACCACCCAAACAGACCATTTTGGTCTTCCAGTTCACTTTAACATCCATATCCACAAAGAGAGCACTGGCACAATATTAATAACACTTAATCATTTCCTCCGGCCTAAATGATTTCTTTATGGTACTGTGGAAACAGCAACCAGAGTCATGAATTGGGTTTTAATCTGGCTGAATGTCAGGACTGTCTTCAGCAAGCATGCACGCACCCAAACACACACATACACACACAGTGGCACACACAGCACAGTAGTCACATAATGAAATATACTTCTGGTAGCCTATGCACAAGTTCTGACTGCATTTCTCTTCCAGCTTTTTTCAGACATGTAATATGTGAACCTTGCTCATACTGCATGTATATTAATAATGAAACTTTAACTTAGTGTAAATATTTCTGCTTTGCCCCCTCAAGTATTTTATGTTTTATGTTTCAAATTCCTTGCCATGCCTGCTTCCTTCAGTGAATTTTCAATTCATATCAGGATAAGCGGCCTGTTCTCAGGAGTACCATTAGAATAAGATAAGTATTTAGCTTCAAGGAAAAAGCCTTTGAAATGAAGCTCTCACTGTAATAGTAGAAGTAGCAAAACATATCTAAGAGAGACTCATTATTCGTTGGAGTGGGTTGTGGCTACGAATCATATCAGGAGAGTAAGGTGTTTTCCTGTGTAATCTTAGGGTTTCCTATCATTCATGTTACTCAATTCATCTATTGAATGAAATGTCACTTTTGTCCAGTTGAGTTAATTACTTTATTTTACATTTAAGGAAAAAAAAAAAGAATTTATATAGCTTGACTGCAACTTGGCTGAAGCCCTGCTTTTAAGGAAGAAATAGCAGTCTGGAAAAGAATTAGGCAAGAGACTGAGTAAGGGAGAAAGACAGACGGGTGTGAATGGGAAAAGAGGAAGGAAAGCAGTATTTTAATGCCTGTTGTCACCACGTAATGTCCTCACTATGACAAAATGCTGAACCAGAGAAACCGGAGAAGACTTTTATAAAATCCCCCTGCTGCCTCCAACATATCTCTGGGATATTCCAAGAGCAAAACGTATAAATCTGGGTCTTTTCACATCCAAGTCCCTCTCCTGCCCACTGAACTCACACACATACACACAAGAAGCACTAAGTCCCTCAGGACTTATAGCTGCAGTTTGAATATATTCTGCACACTACAGGGTCCTTGTTGGAGCCAGCCTCGGCCGGGATATATTGAAACTATAACAACATTCTTTCAGCAAGACAAGGTGTTGGCCTCTCTAAACTGTCCTGCCATGTTGTTAAGTTAAATTAAGAATCTCATGTCACTTTTACGACAGTGAGACACATGAGTCACTTCTGTGGGCTATTTGCAGGAGGGTTATATCTGGACTATTCCTAATTATTGTTTAACACAGACAAGGGAGCCAGAGAATTTTGTGGTTGTTGTTTAGCTAGTTGTCTCCGCCATTCTCCAGTTGTATTCTATAGTCATGCCATGATTTGTTTTCAATTTACTTTCTCATCCCACAGCTTACATTTTCTCTTCATCTCTCATCTTGTTATGTGTTTGTGGGGTGAGCACAGACTGTTTGTGAATGAATGTGTGTGTGTGTGTGTGTCCTCATGGATTTATTTATTTGTTTCGGTGAACCACAAGCCGGCGAACTGAGGAGGAACCATCATTTTGCGTAAACAGTCATGGAACACGAGGGTGGGGGAAAAAAAGAAGACAGAGCAAGGGTAGGGAGAGAAAACTAGAGGAACAAAAGGAAGACAGAGGTGTAGCATGTTTGAGACAGACAGCGACTCTCCTGTAGGGCCTAGGGGCACAGCGACGGCAAACCTGGCCCATTTCCCTCCTGGAGCTTGTCGACAGGAATTTAATGCCGGCTCTAACGTCTGAACCGCACAGCAGGAAAAGGAGGAGGAGGGAATGGTGGGATAGGAAATACTCTCCCCACCTTCTTCATGTCAAACACAAGTCTGTGTGCGACTGTGCTGTTGCTGCCACCTGAGGGACACATTAACATCCTCCCTGCTCCCCGCCAGCCTCATTCCCCTCCTTGAGTCACACTCAAACGCTACACATACAGAGACACCATTACACAAATATAAACAGACTTTCTTTCACAAACTCACTGACTGTCTTTGTTGCCTGCCCCCGGGGTCAATTAGGTCGCAGGACCAGGCCTGTCCCCATATGGAGGCTTTTGGTCCCACGCCCAGTTTGATTTCCCTCCTGCCCCTCTGATTAAATCAAGCTGGACATTTCTGTGGAGGTGGGAGAGAAGGCGGGAGAGTAACAAGAGAGGGAGAGTGTAACTACTGCCAAACTTCAGGCAAGCAGCAACGCACTGTTTCAGACAAGTCGCAAATTTGTCTTCTCCTCTCTTCTATGTTTTTCACTCCCATGGCTCTATCATTTTTTTATTTGATCAAAATTCACCATGATTGAAAAATGAATCAATGTATATACTATATTACTCTAAGAAACAAAAATGTCATCTGTAGAAGAGAAGGAATGGCAAGGTCTTTAAAAAGGACATAAATCTAAATTAGGCAGAAGGACGTGGTGAGAGGACTCAGTAGTTGCTAACACATTCATGGTCACTGAGCTGGGCGACGCAGCAGGAGCACAAGAATGTGGGACTAAATCTGCCAGCTGGCTACAGGCTGCAAGACGTTCAGTAAAGTACTAAAGTGTCCAGTGCAATGTATTGCCTTTATTGGCAGATGTCATGATATATTTTTTATATCTAAGAAGAGTCACAAATGCCTATAATGCTAGCATATATACACAGAGTGATGTTGGTGAAAAGGTATCCATCTATCAAGTTTGTTTCTCTGTACGTCACATCAGAAGGTGGTGTCTCAAGCACGGTGAGTGATGAGTACAAAAGCTGTGGTTTTTGTGGGGATGTAGGAAACACCAACAAGCTGGGCTGGCCCAGGATTGTGTGTCTCAGGATGATGACATCATGACACAGTGAGTAGGAGTTAAAGAGCAAAACAATAATCATTCATCCCTATCAACCTCTGGCTCTGTTACACAAACCCTCATTGATCTTACTTCTCACTTTCTGACAACCACACTGGAATAAACAACGAGATAATGCTGTTAATGTACACATACCAAACAAAATAAAATATCACACAGTAATGATCTGTTCTCAAAAATACACCAATCAGGAAAAATGAATGCAGATGTCCACACAAATAAATGTACATATTTTCAGGATATCTGTAATTGCGTGTATACGTATGCATCTCGAAAACGATGGGCCTGTGTGTGCACTTGCATAGATAAGATGAAACTTTAAACAGCCTCAATTGTCTAGCCTTTTTCACTCTGGAGGCCTTAAACCAATTTACACACTAACTCCTTCCACCTCCTCACATACAGCCCCATGATGTTTAAATTAAAGAGGGAGGGAGGGAGGAGTGGATTGGAGTGGGGAGCAGTGTAAAGGAGAGAAAGAAAAAAAAAGTTTCCTGAACATAGTAGAAAATTATTTTCTCTGGACAGTTTTAAGAGTCGACATCCTGTGCTGGAGTTCTCTAATCATCACCAGTGCAATTTACAATCAGAACACACAGCGAGCCAGTTCAGACCAGCTCATCTGTTGATTTTGGCCCCAGCTGAGCTCAGCGTCCTGCTTCGTGTGTGTGTGTGTGTGCCTGTCTGTGTGCTGTTGCCATTTGAGACTTGGGTGACTCGGCACTGGGCCCTGACAAGGGTGGGGTGAACCTCTGTGGGGCTGAAGCGACCGCACACATGCACATGTTTCCTCTCTGTTTCATATACACATTTGCACACCGTTCGTTTTTCACACAGACACACACCGTCAAAAGTCCACTGAACAAACATGGAAATGCACTTGAGCACACATGCGTGCGTAAGTATGATTTGGGCATAATTGAGCACTTGATAAACACAGATATGCACGCCACTAGCAGAATATTGCAACACAGACACACAGCCACAGAATTTGTACAGATGTTATACCACAAGAATTCACATTCACACACATACACACACACACACACACACACACACAAACGCACACACACACACACACACACACACACACAGTTGTATGCGTGGATGCATGTATGTATACACACTGCTTGCTCCCCATATCTTCACTCATTCGGTGTGGCTTTGGTTGACAATGCACAGCCCTTGTGCTCATCTGTGTGTGTATATGTGTGCATGAGTGTGTCACACTCAGGATGCTCTCCCACCCACAGCTCCCTTGGCTGGCCTCCACCTAGCCCAAGCCCAGTGCGGTGCTGCTGCCTTGCCGCAGGGCTGAACACAGCTCACTGTGTGTCTGCCCCCTCACAGCCCCAGACTGTCCTGACCAATGTGCTTCTGATTAGGTGGCTTAATTACAGCTGTAAAAACAATGTTGATATAAGCTCCAAAATTGCAGTGTGTCAGATACTATTAGCCAACCTTGGACTCCTGCCATTGTTATCCAACTCCTTCAGAGACCCTTCCTACCTCTCCCTCTCCCTCCCTCCTTTTCACTCCTCCCAAACGTTTCCTCACCCTTATGATTTTTCTTCTCCCCTCCACATTTTCCTCTTACTCTTTCATGTCACATGCTGCAATGCAGGCATGCTCTAAGAAGCCAAATGGCCCTTAAATAAACATGCACTGGCATGCAGATTATCCTTGACACAATCAGCAAAGGTCAGAGAAAACTCTCTTGAACGCCAACATGTTAAAAACATGCAAGAATAAAAGAAAAAAGGAAGAATGACATCCACTTTAGCTGTTTAGGTGTGAATTACACTTCATTTGTTTAATTGGCTCTTTGGCCTGCGATGCTTGACCTTCTTTAGCGGTCTGTGGTTGTTCAAAATAAGCGCTCTGGCTCCAAAGCAGAGTAAGAGGATATTCTATTAGCAAACATTGCAAGGCAGTAAAGGCTTCCAGAGAGGGGAGGTCAGACAGTCTGGGACGGGACATAGGGCTGTGTGTTGCTCTTTGTGTTTCAGTGACAGTGACTAAGGAGCGGGAGTGAGAGGTGTGCCAGAAGTCTGGTCCAGGGAAAACTCTGCAACACCGTAGAGTGGAGGCAAGGAAGAAAAGCAAAGTAAAAACCTCAAGCATGCAAGTCTTGGGTGGTCCCATCTTTGGACTGGACTAAGAGAAAGTCCCCCTTTTTTGTCTGTCTCTATCCTTGAGGAAACTCCAACCTCCGCTCTCTAGAGAACCAGGTGTTGTGGATGAACAGTGGGCATTCATCAGGCTCACTTACAACTAATCATCGGAGTTAAGACAACAGGCACTTCAGAGACCAATGGGAGTGGGTAGAATTTGACAAAAAAGGCAGCAGGGTGGACAGAGGGACATGCCAAGCATGTGTTACCAAACTCTGCAGGCCTCCATGGTGGCCTGCCTTAGCCCTGTGGCCTCTTCACAGCTGGCACTTCAAGGTTTTCCAAATGCTTTACAGTCTAGAGCCAGCACCCCAAATTCACATTGGAATGAAGAAAAGACAGGCCAGAACGAAAGAGAGCAAGCAAACTACCATGGCCTGTATTGATTCTTGTGGACTGGGCAGGGTGTGTCTCTGCACTTCCCAGCCTTGAAAGGCCGTCTTGTCACTAAAGGTGGAGGCAATACAGTATGCCATCATTTGAATAATTGATGACTGATTCCTGAGTAATCAGTGTCCTCACAAGACAATGCATTCTCTCTCTCTCCCTGGTGGAGAGAAAGAGCTTGGCCTGTTTTTGTCCCAATGCCTTTAGAAGCAAAAGGTAAAAGCTTTAATGCACTGAAGCCACTGGAAGTGCTCCCTCTGAAGGACTCCCCCTGGAATCAGACGGGATGGTGTGTCTCTTCTTATGTAGGGGCCTATCAGAGTGGCCTTCCAGTAAAAGGAGCAAGAGAGAAAGTAGGAGAGGAAGAGAGTCATTGAGTGTGCGAGTTTGTCTGAGCAGGAAGGCATGTGTATGTGTTTAGATGTGGGTGTATGCTCATGTGTACTGTATGCTGTAAAATATATACTAAGTGTAAAGTTTCTAGGTGGTATGCATAAAAGTATTTCTGCTCATGTACAAGAATGTTTTTATAAATGCCCATGTGAGTGTGAGTCCTGGAATGTGCCGCCCCTTCCTCTAAACAGGAATGGAGCACAGTTAATACTATCACCACCCTTTCCCCTTTTACAGAATTTTGGCCAGAGCAGCTCAACTTTAACTGTGGGCCAATCTGATCCTGTCGCCAACAATTTGCACAGTAACATCCCACACAATGTCTGATTTCCTGAGATTTCCCCAAAAACTTGCCCCCCGAAAGTACTGGCCAGGAGACATGAAAATATCAATCTGTTTTTAATTGATCTGCAAGTTATATGAACAAAAGAAAAAGGAAGAACCAGAGATTTGTAGTAAATATGATACAATATTTAGACAAAAGCAGGCAACTAGTGAGTCAATGTGTTATTCCCTACAACACCGGATACGTCCTGCTGTTCGCACTGCACTGTGTCCAGTGTGAATGCAGCTAAAAGGCCGCACAACATGACATCTCAAACGGACACTAAGCGGGAAAATCACAAGGGTGTGACTCTAGGGAAGGTACACATTACTACATGTACCATGCAATCACTGTATTTGTCTTGTTTACATCCACTTAAGGAATATTATTGAATTCAGGTTTTTCCAAACTCAAACATTAACTGAGCATATGTCCTCTATAAGCAGTGATTCATTTGCAGGGAGATTATCAAACCACAACACTTTCAGTAAACCTGTACACAATGCAGGTTTAAATTGCATACAAGTGTCAGAACCTGCCAAGCTGCAATCAAATGCTGAAATATGAATATTCATATTTATCTTAACTTGTAATTCTCAAGTTTTTTTTAATAAAAAAAATTAAAAGGTTTATAATTAGTCAATTAACTGAAAAGGAACTAATCTATTAAGAAATTACATTAATGTGATGGTTCTATCCTCTCAAATCTGTAAGTTAGCTGCTTTTCCTTATATTATATATTATTATATTCACCAGTCAGACAAAACAAGACATTTTAAGGTTTTTTGTAATGTCACATGATTTGTTTTGGAAATAATTCAATTCAGTCAATAAAAGACTGATCAATGAGGTACTAAAACTCAGGTTCAGATATTAGCAAGTGTATCTAAAAGATTAAAACATTACCATATTCCAGCAGTGAACATTTGAGGTATTTGTGAGTGAAGATGTTATAATATTCTGTTTTTAATTTTTAGATGTTCTATAAATAACAAACAAATAGTATGTCTGGGTCCAGATGGAGCTCATTCACCTGGTAAGATAAATGGAACTTACAGTACGAAAGTGCACACACAGTTCCATTTCGTCTGCTGAAATAGTTGTAGGAAGGCAGTAAGATCATTTCAATATCAAAGGCACATGTTTGCTTAATTTGCATTAAACAGGGGCGGTTGGAAGCACATTTGGAGCTAAGAGGAGGTCCTTATCCCAATCAATCAAGACATGTTACTTCTGCAACATCACATAGTTAAAAATGCACAAATATCATAAGATCTCAAAAATATCCAATTATGATTTCTTTTTATCCCATAGTACATGCCTCTCCTATTTTCATTATGTTGTGACAGTAAAGTGAAACATTATTTAATATTTAGTGATGAAACAGGCAAGAAACTCTCTCCTCTAAGTCTAGCTGTAGAAATAAAACTGAAGAGACAGTGAGACTCTCAGAAAAATATGCTGAAAGTGTCAATGCGGCTGCTTGAATATGGCAAAATTGCTTATTTTCAGATTCAGCCACATCAAGCAAGGTTTTTTTTTTCCTGGGATGTTTGTGGGAGAGCTTGCATATTCATGGCCCGCCTGTTTTGAGAACCTGTCACTGAGGCTGTTATATAGCTCTCCCTGCCTTTCTGTTCAGGATGGCTTCAGAGGCAAAAACACTCCATCAGACTTAACACTGTCCAGCTGACAGAGTCGGGCAGTAAAACTGACAGCCAATGAAGTCTGGCCTAGCAAATGAACCGGACATAATAAAGCGCTGACACAGGGGTCACCTTCTGTGACTATTGCTATTAAATACACATACTCTAACACACAGCACAGACCATCACGTGCATTCTCTCACTTCGCTCCTTTGGCTGGGTTAAATCCAGCAAAACCCCAGCCTTGTATTTGACCTGCCTCCCACCTCAACTGAAAAAGGAGGAGGAGCTGGTGAGCACCCGGCTGCCCACTTTTCAGACAAGAGCAACTATGGATTTATGACTTAAACTTGGATAGTTATAAGGTCAATATAATATTGAAATGCATGGGAATAATTCCCCTTCTGTGTGGACAGCTACCTTTATAAATCTCAAGGATTAATAAAACAACTGGGTGAGTGTTTTTGCTGCTACGAAAGTTCTCATTGACAGAGTATTCCCCACGGCTCTGTGAAACAGAATAGGTGTTCGAGGGGAGATTCATCGGCATGGCTAACAGTCAGGTCGGGAGCCCTTCGTGTTGAAAACGAGCCACTGACAACACTGCATGTGCGTATCTGTGCATCAAGGTATATATTTGTTTTCCACTTGAAGATATTATTGTGTAAGTAGTGTGTGTGTGTGTGTGTGTGTGTGTGTGTGTGTTTGTGTGTGTGTGTGTGTGTGTGTGTGTGTGTGTTATCAATCCAGCTTCCTCCTCCCACGCTATACGACTGCTGTGTTCCCCCTCCTCCCAACTCTTCCTTCTGCTGCACAGCCTCTGTACATGGAGCTCTCGGCACAGTCCCCATGGAATCTCCTGTGTCAGTACATTACCTTATAAGTGGAGGCATTGACTGTGGGGACTCTTTGATACACATTCACATACACTACAAACACAATTGATCTTCAGCAGAGCATTGAGAGTGGTGGGGGGGGTGCTGAAGAAAGATCTACACACGTATAACAGATCACAAGTCTTCTCATGGAATAAGAATTGTGTGTGCGAGGAGGAACAAAACGCTCTTTTGATAAGGATGTGACACAGAGCAATCTTTCCCTGGAGCCAGCCGCTGAGCACTGAACACTTTCGGCAATCTGGCTCTGAGAGCCACTGTGAAAATGTAATATTTCCTATCTGTGCAGCCTCACATCGGGCATAATGTGACTGGCTGTTTTAATTATACATTTATTTTTCCTTTTGCATGAGCAGATATTCCCCTTAGGGATGATAATATAATGACTCTATCTCATGACAACACTTGCAGCTCAATTAAAAAAGTGTTTATGTCAATCTTCCCCTGTGTGGGCGATGCCAGTTCAACATGTACATGGTAGTAGGAGGATGTTGTCATCTACCAGCCATGAAAAGTCAGAGATCTTAGGTTGTCATGAAAATATGCAGGGGTCAAACTTAAGTACTTTTTCTCATGGCAAAATAAATATTCCATCCAATCTCTGCACTTATTGGTAAAATGAATTATTTACTCATATTATGTTTTTTCAAAGATAGGAGAAAAACACACAAAAATCAGTGAGTGATTAATCGATTCCTCCTCCATTTATATTTAAAATTACTGAAGAAAAGGGTGTTAGTTAGGTTCAAATAAATACTTTCTCTTAGATGTGGATGCAAGCTCAGACAGCAGTCAATTATATGTTTGAAATAAAAATAAATGAATTGGAGTGTTTTTGCTTTCAGTGAGAGGGGTGCCCTAATGAGAGTGATCACAGATGCCAAGACCAATCACTTCAAACAAAGGTAGCTTGTTCTTTCATACATTAAGAGAAATAAACACTTTAAAGATATTCTCTTTAAAGAAAAACAATGACAGGAGGATGGCAGAAAGGAAGAAAGTGGAATTTCATTGTCTGTTAAAGGAAGCCTGTACTGAACAACCTATTTAATATCTTTTTGGGAAATGTCTATAATTACATAATTTGTAAGTGTAAAAGCAGAGGAATTACTAACAATAATTTGCTGTAATTATAGGTCTCCTCTTGCACTACTTTCTCTGCAGCAACCTCACACTGCTACATGTAATGCACACCATATTCCAAATGCTTTAGCTGTCCATATTTAGATGAGTTGTGAATATAAACAAGTGAGTGAGTGAAAAGTCCTTCTCGGTCTATTTAAACCCTCCCCTGCAGGCAACTGTATTTACAGGGAAACGGTTATCATTTAGTCTCTGTTGTGGATCAAAATGTCAAGCTCCACAGAGAATGTGAGCAGTGCTGTTAGGGCCAAAAGTGCAGTTTTAGAGCCCCAGGATCTGAGAGGAAAAAATGATTTGCAAATGCCCAAATATGTCTAATTGACCTGAAATATAGCCTGTGTGCAGGAACTGTTTGAAATCAATACGAAGAGCAAAAAGAATATCCTTGAAGGAACATTTCTTAGGATCACACTGCATGTCTTTCAGAACAGCACGGTGAAGTTTGCAAGAATTATGAAAACAATCAAGAAGTACTGAAAGGTCATGTGAATTAAAATTAGACTGATTGCAGCCAATTAAGAGAGAGTGAATGCACTGAGCGCTACTGTAGATTATATGAAAAGTCTGTGGACATGAAAGCCATTTGTAAGTTAATTCACACATAATGTATTCCCTCTGTATTTGTTTATTGTATGTGTTTAGTGGGGTAAATCAATAGGTAGTAATCCCAGCCTTGATTGGATTCACAATTAGCTCGCATAAGAGACACCCTGACAGTGGGTATGTGGGATTCAGTACAGCCAACCAACCTGATTGTCTTTCCCTCGCATCAACCTCCACTCCACTCAACCTCCGTCCTGTCCAGGTTCCTTGTGGGTAATGGTGAGGACTAGAAGGAAGTTCCTCCCGTGTGGCAGGCAGGCCATGACAGCTCCAACATGCTCTTTGACCTGAGAGGAAGAGAAAACAACATCAATGGTAATTCCCCTTCAAACACATTAACTGGGATGAACTGGGTCCCAGCGAGCCCCTCTGAGTGGACTTGCATTGATCGTAGAAATCCATGAATAAATTTAGCACTAATTGATTTTTTTCCTCCTTAGAAAATAAATCTCTAATTCTGAGTAGAGGCAGGGAATGTGGCATTTTGTGCAACCACTTTCCTTTTTTTACTGTAGGAAATGCATTTTGAGAATTAACTTAATAGGCTTCAAAATATTCAATGTCATCTTGTACCATCTGATCAAGTGGGCCTGTGCTTTTGACTGCAGCCACAAAGTTTTATCATTTTGCGACTCAACAAGAGTCAATATAAAGTCCACCTTGAGCTCTGTTGCTAAACAAACAAAGATAATTCATTGTGTTAGGATTGCTGAAGCAACAAGCTCAGAAATTAGGTCCTCTGAATTTCAGCTACCTTTAATTGCTTCCAGTGGGGATTGAAGTTATAGTTGGAGGGGAAATGGTGTCACATTTGTGTTACACAAACTCCCCATCCTTTCACCTTACAAGTTGGGAAAGTGATACTGTCAATATCGCGAAAAAGCATTTGCAAAATATTTCTAGCATTAGGTGTAAGTACTGCACTGGGGTTGAAAGTGGAAACGGGTGATGGAAATATTATGATGATGAACTAAAAAGCAGTTGTATTTAAAATAATAGAAGGCAAAAAGTTTAAGATTGATGAGCTATATTTCTGATATATGAGTAAAGTGTATTTTTGTGTTTTTTTCCTTTAACCGTTTCTTTTAACTACTTTCTATTTCTATAATTTTTTTAATCTATGAAAAATTCCCCAAATAAAGGTCTAAATTAAAAAAAAAATTCTCAATATCTTACAGTATTTCATGATGCTATATTTTAATTATTAGGCCAAAAGACTTGAATGGCTTTAAGATGAGCACTATCCTTTATTATATTTTATAAAGCTGATTGGAAACACTCTGGAGCATGTCGTTCACAATGTAATGAACAGATCCAAAAATTCAGGCAGATCTTTTAGTTTAAGGTGTTACAGTATTTTAGTATTTTATTTAGTATTAGTATTTTATTTATACAGTGCATTGTTCCTTTTTAGATTTATTTCTACAGCTGAAGTTACTGCGTTGAAATACCGGAATATGAATGTTTTAATTCTACACTGTGATAAAAATGCCAAATCACACTTTGCATTTAAATATAGAGGTACGATTTGTAGCAGTTTAAAATATTAATATTAATGATATTTGACTTATACTGATGATGATTAAATATACCTATGTGATTAATAGCAACAAATTTTATTGTATATTTCAGATTGTCAATTGAAATAGTAAGGCTGCTTCTTCTTATTGATGATTGAGACTTGATTTGGAAAGTCCCAGATTTAGGTATCATACTGCCACCTACTGGTTGAGACTACACAAATATGTTTAATCAGTAAGAGTGGATTCAAATTAGTTCCTTATGATTAAAATTATTCTGTGATTTCAGGAAGGACAGCAGCTTCTTAAGTGATATCCATGGAAATTAAATATTACATTTAGTTTTACTTCAAATGATAGATAATATCCTCAGACAGCTACATTAATGAGGAAAGGAAATGTCCCATGTGTGCCTCAACTAAACATCGTGTCCTGGGACCTTTAAAGCACATGCTGAAGATGTGGTTATGGTCTATCAGGAATGCCTTCACTGACAAATCTCAATTGCTCAGTCGTGCAGAGAAAAAAGCGTTCCTGAAATGTTCCTTTTTGTTTGATGGATGACTTGTACATATAATGGCTGGGCATTACCTCTGCAAATAAACCAGACTTGACATTGCCCTGTGCTGGAACATCTGGGACGCCCCAGAGACAGGATCAAAGGCCTTGCACGTCCTTGGACTCTATCTGTGCCAAACATGCACAGCAAGCTCAAGAACGCCTATCCAACACACTTCAGCCATCATCGTCTGCACTAGCTGTGTTTGTTACTCATCAGCTATTCCTATTTAATTTCCTACAGTCATATTCCTTAGTGTTTTCGTCATGGTAACAGCAGGGCTGAAAATGATGTAGCTAGACAGTACAGTAAATCAATTTATGAGCTTATTATTCCACAACAAAATTATATGTTTAGCTAAGTGGAAACACGGATGTGATGTTGAAAATCAAGTGCTAGACTGATTGATCTTTCCAGCACTTTTCCAACTGACACGTCAGACTGAACAGCATATCAACTCTGCTCTCATCTGTACTATACTATGGGGGCTTTGCTACAACAAAATCCACATTACTTGGGCTTTGTTTGGAGAAAGCCAGCCAACTGCATAACCTTAATTAGTCAAGCTGTATTCATTCAAGTGATTACAATGCCCCGCACAGTAGTGAAGAGAAGCATCTGTCACTTAAACTCAAATGATTTTTCAATCTTTGCATTCAGTGGAGTAAATTTATCATGGGCCCGGACTTAAACTAGCTTTTCTTAAAGCACACTGAAAAAAACACACATTGAATTCTGAATACAGGTCTTAAGTAAAAACAGTGCATTTTGCATTTTAATAATGATTTTGTGCCAAAGTAAAAAAAAAAAATCTAACATGTAAAGTACATGTAAAATGCAAAGAAACATTACATTATGTTAACTCTGCCTTGGAAGAAAAGGACAAAGTAACATTTCCCTGTGATCATTTTTTTCCCAGGTTCTTGAGTTTCATTATGTTTGCCATTTCTAAATCGCCCCAAGGCTATGCATCTGCTGCTCTCCAGTGTGCACAACTGGGGAAAGAAGCAGGATGTCACTGTTGTGAACTAGCCATGGTGGAGAGAAGAGAAAATGACGCAATCATCAGAAAAGTGGTTTGGGTGGTGAAGCTGGGGCCTTGCAAGGGGCAGGTTGCAGGGATCGCCTGCACCTCGGCAGATGTGCCTTGGTGTCACTCCACATCCGCAGCCGAATGAATCACCTAACAGATGTTTAAAGTCAAGGCCAGGCTATCACACTAGCCCCATCACATAGACACACATACACACAGCATGAAAATACATGCTTACATATAGTACAATTATGGAAGAGTTGCTTCACAAGAGGTCACATCCAGCACTGATTTCAACTTTGATGTAACAAAAATAAGAAAATTAAGATTTCATTCAAATAAATTTACTAAATGCACAAAAACACTAAAGCATTATCTCGTCGAATTCACTGAAATTCACCCTTCTTGATCTTTGGCTTGTACCATCCCTTCAATAGATAGACTGTACTTTAAATGAATCCACACGCTCCCCTGAACTCATTTTTGTGGACTCCTTTTTGTGGCAAATGAAAAAAGGTATATTTTATCATTTTAGCAATAAGTGAAAACAAGTTTTTTTGTGGATTACAGAGAAGTAATTTCTATAGAAATTGAGGGTAGAGAAAGGATTAAAAGTTTTCAGTTTAAGTTAGATGTCCTATTTGACTGTAAATAATCATTATTAACTATTGCAGCATTTTATTTGTCATCGCCTCTTTCTTTCAGAATTTGTTTTAAGAGTTTCTTTGGGGTGAGGATGATGAAATGCTATGCTACTACAATAAACTGCCAAAGCCACAAAGCAGATTTTCTCAACAATGGCATGCTGTACCTGGCATGGCATAGTTTTAATTTGTTTGTTTTTTAGTGACAAGAGCAAAATGTTGTACAGATTACTATAGACTTTACTTAACTTACTTATTTACTTTACAATTATATTTATTTGCATGTCATTAAATGTCATTTAATGTGAGCAAAAATATTGACTCATCCTCTCACGGAATCACAACCATTTTGTGTGCTGTGGTACTAAGTATATTGAAAATCCCTGCGTTAGAAAAGAGAAATTATTGAAGGTAAGGACCTTTTAAGAAAGAGTTGCTGGAGCTTTGAGAACATTCTTGAGGCCCTTTTCCCCTCTTTTGGAGAAACCCAGGCAGATAAAAGGAAACACTCGAGTGGATTAAAGTGTTCTGAATGTATCAGCATCAAACCACTAGAGTTTTTGCCCTCTACATTTTTCAAACACAGTCAATAGATCTAAATATTTTACTGTGCCCTGGCCAATTTATTGTTTGATGTTTAAAAACTTGTGTGGAATGAAAGAAAATTCATTAAAGAAGAAGGCCCCAGAACGAGGCCCTACGATCAGCTTTGAAAGTCTAGTTTAACTAGGATATTGATCATTCTCTTTCTTCTGTGACAAAGGCCACCAGGGACGCTGGAGGTGTCGGTGGATGAAGGCGTGCTGCCAATAACACCAGACGTGTGTGTGTATACACCGTAGGTGAAGCTGGGAATTACACTACTGACACAGAAAAATCCAATAACTCAAAAATGACCAAAAAAACACCATATTCTTGATTTCTTGCACGTCAAAAGAAGATTCAGCCTGCACTCAAGTTTGAATGCAGCAAAGTGCACTTGAGGGGTTTTGATTTTTGAAATTCATGACAGATAAGACTAAAACTTTTGTGTACTTAATTATACAGTTATGTGGGGACACTAGAAATAGAAATGTTAAATCTCTATTCCATTAATCTCTTAATTAGTAACCGTCTTCTGTTCCATCATAGTGCAATGGAGCTCTTCAAATACTGTCAATGAAGCATCTCCAAGATTTCTCTTTAGATCAATCTTAATGTTCTGCTTAAGAATAAAATATTTAAATTCCAAAATCAAAACAATTATCAATGTCACATGCTGTATATGATGTCTGTATCAGAGTAGAATTTTACCTTTTAGTCCCCTAATCATTGTAAGCTTGAGGGTACTTTAAAACCTTCAACAACTGGCTTTACTCCAGGTGAAGATACCCAACATTCAACAGCTTCAACATTCTCTGCACTTATAAACTATACACTTACAAAAAATATGACGTCTCATCTTGATTTTTTGACAAAGATGGTAGCTGCAAACTTAAGAGAAATCTTATTCTAGAGACAGTCTGCAAAAAAGCGAAATGTAATCCAAATGAGTTATTTGATCTTAGATTGCCATCAAAGATAACTCCTTAAGTGCTGGCAACTTTCTTGACATAAGGAGACAGACTAACCACAGCATAATTAATTAAATCTTTAGAATACGTGGGGAAAATAGCGCTGCTTTTCCCTAAGCAGCAGAATATTAGGTAAGCAGGACTTGACAACTGTCAGTAGTTTTTCTGAGATGGCAATTGATTTCTTTAAAAATAAATATAACCGGACATCCCTGATGCAGCAATGCCCATTGGAAATAAAAACTTAGGACATGGCAGTGTCAAAATATCTAAAAATATTTTACCATTAAACAAGCATATACTTTGTGTGAAGATGAAAATTATTCTAATGAATAAATAAAACTCAGTTGTTGCATTTAGCACCTACAGACATGTATACAGGGGTGATTGATCTGTCCGTAGCTCCCCATACAATTGAAACTAACATTCAAGACTGAGCTTTAATAATGATCATTTATATATACATATTGTATATCACTCATGTGAATCTTCCCACTTTAGATGATTTTAGCTGCCTTTGGAATTATTTGTTTGAAGAGGCCACTATTAAGAACCAATCAAGAAATTGTAGAGCAAGTGTTTTCTAATGAATTAAAATGTATCCATAGCTCATGGAGCAGGGGAGTGCCAGCATGATGAAGACCAAAGAGGACCTTTTTTCACTCATGTGTGCAAAATAATTAAGCATTTTCTTTAAAAGAAAATTAGAATTGTTACTGTACCTTAAATCAGCCCTCATGTTGTGATGTCACAACTATACAGTCATCCCCAACCTCTCATGGTTATTCAAATTAGTCAATCAGAGGAGAGGTTTATTATTTTTAATGAGACAGACACAATTTAAACTGTTCTTTTAAGAATGAACTAAAGGATATCATAAAATTGTGGCTTGAACTCGATTGAGCACAAATTTAAAATTAAAATTCTGCATTGACAAAAATTCCCAGTTGTTTGAAAAAGTGAGGTAATGTAAATACACACAATGTAACATTCAACACATGTCATTTGTAGATATTTACCAGTATATGTTATTCTGAAAAATGATTGCAGTTCTAAATGAGATGTGCAGAATGGTCACTCACTTTGTGACTCATCTTTTCATACATTACATATATGTTTGTATATGTTTCCATGTATATTTTAGTAATGAAACAACATTAACAAATATATTTTTTTTTTCCTGACAAAATGTTTTGTGACATAATATTGCTTCTATACAGTATAAAACAACAGCAAACATTCTTTCTTTAGTGATTAGGTATACAAAAAGAAGGTTTGTTACCCTGTCCTGCAAAACATTACTGCCTTTAACATTTAGAGAGCTCTGTTCAGCTTTTGGCACAGCTGTGACTATGCAACATGGTCAGTCAAAATACAAATTCACCTCTTCTCTTTCCAAGTATCACTTATAAACATTTAAACTCTTGTCGGTCTCAAACCATAGATTTGATCACAACGTCTTTGTGTTATAATGTGGGCCTAAAAAGTTATTTCCCAAAGTCTCATAGACTTAGGGGACAGATTCCTTACCTTCTGTTTGGTGACCACTAAGTTCAGCACTGTCTATCTGAATCTCTCATCTCTTCTTTTTCTCTTTCTGCCTTCCTTGAATATCTGTCCCTTCTTCTGCCAGAGAAATCAAATGGAATTACCATCTGCTGCTGAATGAGCAAGTCAGTAAATATGGAGTCAATAAAAACAGACCAGAGTTGAAGCAGGTCCTTACATTCAAATGCAGGAAAGCAGGCTGGGCAGGCAGGTCTGCTGGTTTTCTTCTATGGCCCGTCTAGAAGCTGAATCAAGAGAAGTTTGACGCATGTCAGTGATCAATAACATGTTAGTTCCAGCAATACCAGCAAATGTGCTGTAGCCTAAAGGTAAACAAAATCGGATTTAATTGAATCATCTGACCACGTTGTAGCTACTGAGCATCCAATATTTGCAGTTTTTTTTTTTTTTAACTTTAAGAAAAACACATTCTCAACAGTTCACTAAAAAACTCCAAACTGGATTTCTAGGTAGCCAACATCTGTTTTAAACAATTTTTTTCTGCATCCTGTCTATGACTGTAAGAGGACACAACCTGCACCAAACATACTGTAACATTTGATTGAAACTTGACTGAAATCGATCAAGAAGGTTTGGGTTGCAAAACTAAGGGCTTGTTTCCAAGGCAACACTTAACACCATGTGGTAATAGTTCATCATCAGTAGATTTCAGCACTGCTTGTGTGTTTAATTGCCATCTTCTCAAGTTTCTTTTATTGGTTGCCCACACTGATATATACATATAGACTCAACTGTTCAACTCATATCATGTCATCCTTTTTGGTTTTGGGAAAAAATCTTCTCGTTTTTAAGGGTGTGACAGTGATTATAGTGTTTTCTACATAAATTTACAGGAACAAACCAAACACACCCAATTTAATATTTTTTATGTATGTTGTGATCTTATATATTACAAATTATAGCCACATACAGTGATTTTAAAGATGTGCAAAATACATTTTCACCTAAAAGGAGTAAATTCGGTTGTTGCTGAATATATTGTTATGACCTCATTGCATCAGTGAAAATGTCTACCACCACAATATTCTCCTTTTATAGTGTGCAACTCTCCTTTTGAAAAGACACACAGGACACAGCAGGAGGGGAGGTGTGATGTTCTTTCTTTTTATTGACTGACATGGCTGATGAGGGCCCATCCTGCACTTTGGCAGGAGGGTAGGCAAGCATGCGGAGGTGGCGCCCACCAGGGTGCAAGGAGGGGACGACATGGTCGTCCTTCATAGATATTCCACGCATGGCTTTACCCTCAGCTGCCCTGTCAAGGTCTGTGTATGCCCCTCCGAGGGGGCTGAGACAGGGTCATGGATGACACACGCCTCTATGCCAGACGTGACAGCACAGCTGGGCTGCTTAATGACAGAGGGGCCTGGCCCAGCTCACACCTGCCCATCCCAGGCAGGGCAGGCGACCTCACAGGGAGAAAGAGAAGCCGCTGCCACGTTCGATGGGCAGATGTTCTGGAAAGGAGACAGCAGAGACAGCTGCACTACAGGGACCCCTCCGTTTCTCTCCTCTCTTCAGTAATTGAAAATCATGTAAAAGGTCAATTGTGTGATACTGGCTGTCCCTCTCTGCGAGTTGTTCCTTTCAGCCAGAACATGACAAAAACAACACTGACTAGATGACAGCTTTTGCCTCAATTACTGCCTATTTAGCTATGGATGTCCATGTAATGACGATATCTGTAAACATTCCCAGTGAATAAATCTGCATGTACAAAGAGGTGTAGGCCATCTGTTGGAGGCCATGGTTAGGAGTCCCCAAGAGAAACCTAATCATTGGGTACATTATACAGACACTGTTATGACATTTGGACTCCGAGCGAAGGAAGACCGTAATGGGAGATGAAAATCACACTAATTCCAAGCTATATCAACATATGCTGAATTGCAGCCTCTGAGTATAGAGTCTGCGATAGTACAAAGGGTCAAGTGCCTGTCCTGAATATCTACACAGGGTGACCCTCTCCCTGGATTTCACTCTGATGAGAAGTGGCAAGGTTTTAACCTCCACAGAATTGTTCTTCATTTGTGGTTGTCTTAAATAGTACCAGCTACAGAACTGTCACACAACATCAGCCTCTCTGGAATTCGGCAGAGATTTGTAGACCTTCATAGGCTGGGTAACAATCAAAATAGACAATGATGACTCATCAAGTAACACCAAGCAGGGAAATGAGATAAACTTTGGCCACTTTTGCGTTAAATTTGGATGTTGACTTTCATGTACTAGAACCATGGCAATGTTTCTGAGTTGTTTTTTTTTACTTGACCTAGTTTAACAGGAGTTTTATGGGAACTGGAAACGATACAGAGGGTTTAGATGCTCAGACTGTGACATACAGCATTTAAAAGAGTTTGTCAGTGTTGGACAAGAAATGGCGTATATAAATATGACATCTCATCACAAATTTATTTCAATCATTTTAAAAGTTTGAAAAAGTTGTTTCTTTTAATGCGGAACATCCTAGACTCACCCACAAACATGTGGTTTTGAGGGAACTCTTTAAAATTTAACAAAAACAAGTGCTGTGACTTGAGTACCAGCACAAACAGGAAGGAAACAATATATTCCATAAACTCCCACAAATGAGAATGTTATCAATAACACTTGTGTCTGCAAAAAAACAAAATGAAGCTCTTCAAGATGCATGTTTCTGATTTGACTGACCGTAGTCTTTTGCCAATAACAATGTTTCCCGCAATCACGATCCAAACCACACATCCTTGGCACAGCACACTGTCATAAATTATGTTTTGATTTTGACCAAATGCAACAGCTTCCTGTCAAGTGCTGTTTTCTCTTATTATCTTGAACCAAACGCAAACCAAAGGATGCCATTTTGGTGGTGGAAGGGCATTTAGAAACATATCAAAAGTGTTGGACAGTGCAGATGACACAATTGGAAAACACATACCCTGTTCTTCAAGGAAAAAATGACTGTGCTTATTATATCCGAAGAACATCGGCTTGAGACACTGTTGTGGCATCCTGGACTTTACGCATAATTGTCTTGCATGTCTAAAACACAAATATACAGGATAACTTTTATTTATAATCACTCTAAAAAGCACTGGGCCTCTCAATATAAACGTGAGTGTCTGTGTGTATGCCACTTGTATGAAATGTAACTGAGCAACTGCATGTGTGTAACACCAGAATGCACATTTCAAAGGGAAGACAGCTCCTGGGCTTGCTGAACTTTTGCTTGTTATCAGGAGCTGAGAGTGAAATGGAGAGAATTGATCTTTTGTCTACTGGAGGTGCACTCCCTTGGGCTGGGCCGCTCTCTTGCTCACTCGCTTGCTCACTCACTTGCTCACTCACTTGCTCACTCACTTGGCTGCCATGCGGCGGGCTCTCTTTCTCATCCTCCTCACCCCGTCCCCCCCACCCCCCCGTTCACTCACTCTCTTTCTCTCTCTGCATGGCGGCTGCCTCTCCTCCAGCTGACACTTGTCCTGCCGTTACTGGGAGAGATGTGCGCTGAGCTGCTGACACCAGGATTGATCTTCCTTCTTTTCCCCATAAGCTCCATATCAAGCTCCTGGAGACTCTGGAGGAGACAAAAAATGGGCGGAGGGGTGGGGATAAAGGGTAGGGGAGGCAGTCAATGTGGAAGAGAGGAGGGAGAATTGTGTCAACTCACATCTCCTCTTCAAACTAACAAAGTTTGATGCAGCGGAGGAATAATGAACACAAAGTTGACAGTTTTATTGGTGGTGGTGGGCTAAAGTTCAACCTTTTTGCTAAATGGTAGTTTAGTGACACAACACCCACAACTGCATTTCCTAATACTACCAATGCCATTTTTAAGAGCAAGTCTCAAACAGTTTACTGTCTGCAAGTAAAGGTAATTGTTAATGTTTTCTTCAATATATTCTGTAAAAAGAAATTAACCTTGAGAATTGCCTGAATGACTTGTCACAACTAGAAAGTTGTTCTGTGCACTCAGCAGTGTGTTCCAACCATGTGAAACTCATTACTGTGCCCAGTCACATTTAACACAAACAAATCGGACCAGGTTATGACTTATACCAAAGGTATTACATCTTCAGTACTTTTATTTCTATTTTATCTTTTTTTAAAGGCAGATCTTGATTTGTTAATTGCCATGATGGAGCATATTCAATAGATATAATGGTCAAAATAATTCACTATAAGTTGATTTGCCTGTGGTTAAAAATTGATGCATGGAAGTCTGATTCATCAGTGGTGAGAAAAAATATCCTCTAATGTTTTACTGAAGTGTAAATTGTATACTCCTCAGTGCAACAGACTTAATAAACATATTTTAGCAATATCCCTTTACACCACAATTAAGTCACAGCTTACACAGTCATCAGGCTTCACTGGAGCGAAGCATGAGGAAATCTAATGCAGAACACATTTAACTTGTTTACATGATGCGTTGAAAAGTCTCGACTTACAGCCATCGCAATACTTATGCATATAATTCAAATATCCCTGCTGGTGAGGGTTAGAGTTAACTCATGTACAAAGCAGAGGCAAATAAACCAAAAAGGGATTTTTTTCCCCACGGTCATTTGCTACTCTATAATAGACTTTGCTGAGTAACCATAGTTACAGATATTATCCTATAAAATGATGTTACTACAGGTTTATCTGTGGTCGGACTCTTTTACTTTTGCATCAGTGAAATGTATATAATAATCACATAATATATAATAATAATATAATATTATATATACTCAAAGTGCTTGGGTTAGGCTGCCGTTCCTGTGATTCTCGGCTCACAGTAAATCACAGTAATGTAATATGATCTTGTCCTTTTCATCATGTCAATTATTGTGTAGTTTTTGAGATGTGACAACAACATCTGGCAGTTTAGATCCCCCTTTAAAACATGACAAAACAGGGCTGCACCTAACAATTATTTTCATTATTGATTCAGTAGATTGTTGATAGGAACATTTCAGTCATTGTTCTCCAAAGCCCAACCACAATCCAAAGATATTTAGAAACCAGAGAATGTGGCCTTTTTTTTTAATGACTCCAAACAATCAATGATCAAAATAATTGGTGATCAATTTCACAGTTGACAACTAATTGATTAATCAACTAATTGTTGCAGCTCTACAATCGTTGCTGATTGAAAGGGAATCAGCTATTATCTTTCACTACATTAAAACTAAAAAATGTTCATACATCATCAGGAAAATACATGTAATTATATAAAACCATTAGAAGTTTCAGAATATTCTGTATAAAATGCAATTCATGACAAAAAAAAAAACCTTAAACACCTTAAAATTAAAATGTTAATATATCCTTTAAAAAAAAAGTTCTGGGTCTACATCAGGATCTGGATCTCCACCTAAATAATTTCACTTGGTCCCTGACTCATGACCTAACCTTCAGCCTGGTTTTATTGAAATCTATTTTTTCCCATACCCCACTAACGTAAAACAAAACTCCCTTGGCAGATGTAGAAATTACTGTATCTAAAACTGAAAGCTTTAAAATGAATTACGGCTCATAATTAGACTGAATATGAAACGTCTGTGGTCATGAACCATGATCAAACATAAAACACTTTCATCAAAAGCTGTATGCAGTCTTATGGTAAAGGATGTATTCTCAGTGGTTTCAAGGGACTTCGGTTGTGATTGTATGTCCAGCCATCTGAGTGGATTTGACTGGGGATCTTTACAGTTATTACTGTGTATTATTGGCATTGTGAAGAGAGCAGGCCTGGGAAGAGGGAGGGGTGCTGGGTGGGGGGTAATAGGAGGGGGCAGCAAACATGATAATTTGCAGGTTAGCCAATTTCAAGCAGCTGGATGGCCCTTGGTAAGCATCCCGGAGCAGCGTAGAGCAGGGCCGAGCCGTGCAGGAAGAAGATGAATCAAGTTTAATAACAAAGGGTTCTAATTGCCCCCCACCCCTCCCAAACCTCACACCCCCACCTCAGCATTGAACTCTAATTACGGTGAGAACACACTGCACTGTCACCCAATATTAAGTTGTTGAGGAGCGGGCCCAGCTAATCGATAAACACTTTAGTTGTGGAGGGAGGAGAGGGCGGGGAACAGAGAGAAAAAAGAGAATGAAAAAGAAGTAAGATGCCCCTTCCATTCAGTGGGAACCAGCAGCACCCAAAGCCCTCCTGGCTCATGAGAACACCGTTGGGATGGTCCAAGAATGATTGCAGAGCAATAATCCTGAGCACCCCCCCCCCACACACACACACACACACACACACCAAAACACCTCCATGCAAACACGTTCATGTGAGCACACAACCTAATGTTGAGCCCCACCTTCCCCATAGGCTGCCTGAGCACCCGCGTGTCTGAGAGGAAAGGTGAACACGGTCACCCTAATTACAGGGGCCCCAGCTCTCTCACACACTAACACACACTCACAAGGCATAACTAAAGACAGGCCAATTAGGGCGAGGGGGAGATAAGGGAAGTTTTATTTGTATACTAATTAAGCCCCTGATGAAATTCAAAGGGGGGGGGGGGGGGGGGGGGGGGGGGTGGCGGAGGGAATTGGGGGGAGAGAGCAGACGGGTAATTGTGTGTTTGAGAAAAGGTTGCTTTAAGGTGCGGTTATCTAAGAAGCGCAGCCTTGAGATAGTTGCCCCTTAATCCCGCGCTGAGCCCCGGCACTGCACTGCAAGGTCTCTCATAATTTGATCTGTTACATATGAAATGGCAGGCTCTGACAGCAAGATCATCAGCAGCATTTATTGTCTATTTAGTCCTCCCCCTGCTAAACATAAAAGAAGTTGTCATGTAGAAAAGACAGAGGAGGTTTTTTTTAAGTCTAATTTAAGCAAAAATATATCTCAAAACAGTATGGACGAATTATCTGATTATTTCTTCAGCCTTGCTGACACATGCTGTAAGTGACATTAAGAGCTTAAACTTCTGGACTTCTCAGTTAATTATGAATTAAAGTGGCTGAAAAATTAACATACCCTTTTTGGAGTGGATACTTTTACTTGTCAAACAGTAAAAACACAGGTGTAACTGATAACGTTATTGATGCTGCACTATTAAGTGTCTCCATAAGATACTGTAGTGAGCCAACATGTAGAATATCAGAAACCTGAAACTATGTCACCTAAGTGGAATGCAGCTGTAATTAAGGTAATTAATTAAACCTGCGCTTTTCCTGCCACGACACCAACCCCGAAAAAATTCCACTGGCATAAACCCTACTTTGCTCAGCATGTATTCTGTTCATTAGTTTCAATATCCGCGAATTGTTGAATTCTGTACAGTGGTTCCCAACTCTTTATGGCTCGTGAGCCCTAAAAGCGCTGAGTAGTTTTTATAGGCCTGTAAAGGCAACCCCTTTATTCCACGATAAAAATAAAAGTACCAATTACAGAAAAGTCTGGAAAGAAAATGTAAATGTATGCCCCCCTCCTCTTGGTCGTGGGTCCCACCTCCAATAGACTGTTTTCACAGCATCCAAATTAACATGAAGTAGGAGGTGAACCAGGTTTTACCTATGATACTAATTAAGGTTTCGTCGTTACAAGGTTACACGTGCCAGAGAATACCATTTTATTGAAAAACATGCCATATTAAGAAAAAAACACCCGGTCAGGGTATTTTTTTTCATAATTATCGAAACTTTTTTATTAAAGTTCACACCGCCCAAGTGAGGCGGTGCTAAGTTAGTTCGCTTCGTAAACTGACGCAGTTTGTATCCTTGTTGTTTAATGTCACCTCGTTGGTTTACATAACATCTCAGGCTTCCTAACCCGTCCAGCAACAAACCTCACTACTCACGTTTCTTTTTTTTTCCAAAGTCCAAAGCTGCGTCTGGATTTCAAGCGCTAAACCGGTGTTTATTCTTTTTTTAATATTCGCAATTCGAGCGCGCTCCGGTTAAAGTGACCGTTGTTACGTTACGCGTTGTGACGTCAGAGCAGCGCCCGCTTTTTAAGTAAAGCGTTTGTTTAAATGCTCATTAGTTTATATGAGGTGTGTTAAACAAATATGTGATACATCTATGTTTACTATATATTGTTATTAATATATGTTATACTTAGCTTCACATTAACAAACTCAACCATAAAAAAACACTCTATGGATTTGTTAGTGATAAAACAAATATAGTATAATAATATAAATATATAATAACACTCTAGACAAAAGATATTTATTATATTATTTTGATACTTTACTTAGATTTGCTAAAACCATTTCTGTACTGACATAACAATTCAGGATGTTATAGAGTGCTTCATCCCCCACTGACTGTGAAAAGAAAAAAATCTGTGATTTTCTGCAGCATTTCTATTACAATTCAAATAAGGGGGGATTTTTCATGGTGACAACCTTTTATTGCTTAGAAAGAATGTGGATCTTAAGTAATAAATATTAAGTATATAAGTCCAAATGTAAGGTATTGTGAAATAGAAAAACATCATAATATGACGTGTTAGCTCAATTAGACCAAAGTTATGTGGCTTGGAGATGAGTGTTACTGAAATAAAATTAAATACAATTTTGCCACATCATATTTCAGAAAATATATAATAATTATGAGACACCAGCAGTGCACATTTAACTTGTGATGAATAAATCAGTTTTTGGTTTAATTGGGATAATATAAACTCCATAAATGAATAAATAACCGCTGTATCTTAGTGACTGCAGGAGCAGATCCCAGAGTGGAGGGTCCATCATTAATTGTCCTACTTCAGCTATCTAAAGACATCATCATTAACAGTCCATCTTAAAGCAGTCCTATAAACCTCAACCATGGCATTCAGCTGCTTCACCAAAAGCAGCGTTTCATCCCTTATTAGAGATTAGCTTCATAGAGACCCCCTGTGACGTGTTGTCACAGTAAGCCATGTTGGGTTGAGTATCAAAGTGGGTGCCCCACCGAGCTTTAGCAGAGCCCCTTTTTATTGGGCTTGTAAAGCAGACCACATGTGGCAGGATCTTCAAAAAGTCAAGCGATCTCTGTGATTTGACAGTTCACAGCGGGCGGGTGTGTGTTCCTCATTTCTGAGACCAATTCTTCACTGATTCTTCACCATTTTTGCAAAGCACTCTGCTTCAAATTGAATTTGCCAACCAGCAGATGAAAATATTAATGATGTAATAAATCAAGCTCCCAGAATCTTAGTATGTGCTATATAGGCTACTGTGTGATGTTGAGTGATAAAGGGAATATGATATGACCCTAATCAGTGAACAGGAGACATATGCGTTTATATAAAAGCAGCATTTTTTGTATCGTGGCTTATATTTAAGGTACACCGCAAACAAGGGTTTTTAAAGATATTTTTGCAATTCTAATCAATAGATGTGTTTCAAGAAAGACTTTGATTACTGAAAAAGGCCATTGTCACATCATACTATCAAGCAGAGTACACTTTTAATTTCAAGACATATTTTAGTTTCATAACATTTAGCTATGACCATTTGTGTGTAGATTCACTCACCAAAGAGAGGCATTGGGGGAAGATTTGAATAATTAATCTAAGTTAAACCCATTAAGAATATTCATGCAGACACTTTTTTGATGTTAAAGACAGTGTATGATCTCAGGGTGCATTCAGACTATATCTGGCTTTACTTATGGTGTCTGTTTTCCCCTAAAGCGACATAGATCAACTGGCTCTTGTGTTAATTCTGCAGTGTACAGTACCGAGGTCTTTGCTACAGAGTCAGGCTAGTTCTCCTATCAGCATTTTACAGCTCTGCATGAAGCCAGAATAACTTCTCTTACAACCTAGAGAAAGACACGTCATTCAGTACATCTTTTAAAAGATGTATTTTATAAGAAATTAACAAGGCATGCAAGAGCTCTTACTGTCAAATGACTTTGAGTCATCAGTTCAAAACTTTGATTAATATCTTTTACCTCAAAAGTTTAGCTTGATAAGAGCATCATTTGAAAAAAGCTGACGTGAGAATTGCCACTTGCTACTTTTTTTATTAATTCATATGAAATTAATGTTGTTTACAGATTTTCTGCAAACACATCAGTCCAATCTTCATCCATCTGAAAGGTTCCCCCTCTTGAATTTCACAAATAAAATGTGTAGGTGATGCAACTCCCTGCAACAACCACAGGGTCAAAAGGGGGTTGTGAGATCTCAGAGAAACACAAATCATCAAAAATCAAAATAGTACTCCACAGTGAGCACCAGACAAAGAGCGTGCATGTGAGCATTCGAATGAAAGGTAATTCAACCTAGAGCTTGTCATGGATCGCATAGAAAAACAACATCTAGCCATTGCCTCCTACAGTATAGAAGCTGTCAAAGCCTTTTTGTTTTTGCCCAGTTTTAGCTCACTTCACTTTCCAAGGCAGAGGACTCATCTAAGCCCCCACAGTAAAGGTGAGAATAAGAGACTATAGGACATTTGGCACGTGAAGCAGCCGGTGGGACTGAGGTTCACTTTTGGGGCTTGAGTTTTTCCTCCCACCCAGACACACGTTGCTCTTCAGGCAGGATCTGTGCTCGCATAAAGCGTATATGAAGTGTACACTCTGTGTGTCCATCTAGAATCAGTCTGAACCTAAACAAACACCTAAAACAAATATATAAGCTACAAATTACTGCTAGTCGGGTGCGTTGCAGAGTGGTGCAACCAGTCATTGTTCACATATTCGTGCCTGTGTGAAGAAACCAACAGGGATTAAACACGACTGAGCCCAGCCTTGTGACCTCGCAGCGATTCCTTCAGCGGTTATTAGCCAGAGGCTACTGAGGAGGGCTCAGGAGAGCATCCCACACAAGAGCCAGCGACAGGCCCTGCACAGAAAAAAACTGCCAGGGAAGCACAATAAAGATAATTAGCAATGAGACCACTAGCCGCCAGTAGACCCTCCACCACCACCAGCCCCGTATCCCCCAGTTGTCTCACCCCCTTTCCTCCTTGACTGTATTTAACTCATCCTCTCCATCTCTGCTCCTGTATTCAACCGTGTTATGTGCAGTATTCATCCAACCAAGCCTGTCAAACACAGGAACACAGTAAAATCTACACATTGCAATACTCTTCATAATTCTTTTCTATAGTGGGAAAAATACTAATGGTACTATGCCACAACTTAGATGAGAAGATTAATCACACTTTTACAACTGCAGCATATCATTTTTACACACAGGTTTTGTACAGGTGAAACAAACAAGATATAACTGATGTCACTAAGCTTTTTTTGAGCTTCAGAGGGACTGACCGATAAATTTTAGAGACTATCCTGCGGAAGGATAAAACAACACTTGATGTATACACATAAAGGGTACATTGCAAAACATCTGGGCTGTCATGAAAATCTCATATCCTATAGAGAAGAAGTCATTGCAATTTGATGTGTTTTAGCCTATGATTTTGACAAGTGTCAATATATAAATTTATTGTTAAATAAAATCATGTTTAATTATTATTTTGCTACCTTGCCTTAATCTGAGCATTCAGGATAGCTTAACAGATGAAGATTGATCAGTTAGTCATGATGCCCACCTTCAGACAATAGCCTCTCTCCAAGTGGAATAATGAATAAAGAGGCCTGAAATTTGCTCATCCTGACATCTACATATGGTATATTTAATCAAGTGTCATGCCTGGCTCTTGATGACACTATGCTACACTATGATGCATATACCCATTTATGCCAGTAATTCCCTCATTCAGTGGAGGGAGGTATTAACCCAACAGGAGACTTTTTCTAGTCGTGAGTGCAGCTGTGGTACAGATCTCTGCGTGTAACCCTCAGTAACAAAGCAAATAAGAGTGTTTCTAAAGATGCCAAACTATTGCTTTAGGCTTAAAATAAAATAGTGAGTAGTATTACACATTGACGATTAGTACCTAAATTCCAGGCCTCACTGCTGAACCCTCAGCATATAGGTTTTGTAAGAAGCAGAGGATAGCATCAGTTAAAAAAAAGAAAGGTGGTCTGGTGTTTAGCAACCCATTACTGGACCCACGACACCATTATCCCAGCCCTTCAGCCATGTTACTTCTGTCTGAAAACAAGGTGGTGTAATTTAGAATGCATTTCAGGGCAATTAAAATTTCTCAGGCACAATTACTTATTCCCCCAGTGGGGCTGCCTCAATCAGTCTATGTGTGTAATGGGTTTACGGCCTTGACGCGGCAAACATGTCCTGCCTATCTGCCTTGTGCTCTTCTCAAGGCTGTGGTTATTAATTGTGGCTAAAGTTGATAAATAAAATCACCAGTGCTCTTAATGCTAATTAGTGTTTGAGATAATATTTATGATTTCATAAGCACATATTTCTCCAAAGGCTCAGGCATTGTGCCCCCATCCATCGGTCATAGGCTGTCTTGGATGTAATCTATCTTTGGGGAGAGGAGAGGCCAAAAGAGGGGCCAGAGGAAACACAGGCAGTAAATACTAATAGTACTTAGTGGGTACTTTGGGAGCAGGAGTATTTCAGGCGATTTATTGAGCTGGGCTACTAAAGCAAAGATACACTTCTGTAGAGAGAAATATATGATAAATAAGATTCTCCATCTATATTTGAAAACATGCAAAATATACTTTAAAACAAATATGTATTAAAATATATATATAGTCTTATAAATTATAACTTCAAAGAAATAACAGTACATTTGTTTTAACAATTTACAAATTAGACAATAAATATGGAACAAGACGTAAAGTCACCATGCATAATTGATATGATGAAATTCTTAGGAAACAAGTAAACACAGATACAGTATAAACCTTTAGTAGAAGTACTACTAGACAACCTGATGAGGGTAAATCCAATATTTAACCTCCTTTTTGTACTATTTATCATGACTTTTGACTTCTTGTTGGCAAATGATACACTATATTCACCAGCCACTTGAATATGTTGCCTGCTCTCTTGGTGCTGAGCCTGTAGAAAACAGGATTAGCAGGTACTGTTTTTCACAGAAAAAAAATCTGACATTGACGTAAGTGTTGAAGGTGAAACAAAAAATTTTAACAACCGAAAATTATCTCAATATAGTTTCTCAAAATATCCTCTCTCAATCTTCTCTTTGGAGCACTAGAAAGAAGAAGTTGATTTGTGTCTTTATTATGAATATTATAGACCTCTCCAGTGATTAACTGATTTGAAAGGCTGTGAGTAGGGGCAGTGGGTGTGGGCTGTGACATAATTTCACAGAAGAGCTGATTGTTCATTTTTAAAGCACAGATTCTGAATATGGGCTATATGCATTTCTCTGTGGGAAGGAACTCTTTCAATCATGCTGCAGCTTGTATATGTTCTTATAATCAAACAGCAATTAAAATCTCATATGGGACCTTTATATGTTGAGTGATAATTCTCTGCGCCACTATAAGCAACGCTTTACACAAAATAATGCGACCCATTGTTCATTAAAAATATTGATATAAAAGCATTCACTGTATTCTCATTCGTATAGTTTCAATTTCACCATAATTTTCAGATATTTTTTTGTATAGTATCATCCATTGTGGCTCCCTGGTGCTTTGTAACCTACAGTCTGCTGCTGAGGCGATCCTGACAGGATCCTCTCACTTGGCTGGCGCACAGCGAACATTGAGAAGCACTTCAGCTACTTTTTAACATCACAATATGCTGGTGCCAGTGGCTCACTGGTCTGACTATTGATCCAAGTCACCACATCAAGGTGAGCATCAGCGCTGCAGAGTTCATTGTGGGACCTCATCCTGAAACGGAGCTGTCCACAGCTCTAGGCGATGCCCGGAAGAGTGACAAGTGCTGAAACCACTTCAAGGGGGCTAACAGTGCCCTCAGCCCTTTCTAGTCCCCACTTCAAAGCTGAGAGCAGCCTCTGGCAGTTCACCCCCCACCCCCCGGTCCTCTGGGTTAGCCGGTCCTATTCTCCTCTCCCAGGGCCATCAATGTCAAAGCATGAGTGAGTCCAGTCAAAGCTGCCCCCCCCTTCAACACACACTTGTTTTTTTCCTCTCCCTTTAAGTTTTCTCTCTCCCTCTGATACATAGGTCCCATCCCCTGCATGACCGGCTCCCACTGACAAATGGAAATCAGACAGATCCATGGCAAGAGATTCAAGATTGAAGAAGACTTCACAAACGTGTACCCTACAGCTATCAATGTCCTGAATTGAAAAATGAAGACACCTATACTATAAAAACTAGCAAGTACATGTTCACAAACAATTTAAAGGGGGGTTGGAAGGGCAAAAGTGTTTGCTGCATGTTGTTTTTTTTATTTTTATTTTTATTTTTTTACTTTCTAAGATAAATAAGAGATAAAAAAGAGTCAAGAGAGGGAGCTTTACTTTGCCAAAAGGGACCTTGGGTTTTGCCCTGTGGGCATGGCAGCTTTCATTTTCCTCTTTCCTCCATTCATATTCCCAGCCGGTTTCCGGAGTTATGATTGAGTTTCACATGTTGGAGTTATATCTGGCAGCCAGACTTGTTTATCTGCTGGGGCTGATAACTGCAATGGCCTGAGTGTGAAGCAGAAAGCACGGGGAGGGAGATACTGTACGGAGAGACAGACCACTCATATATTCTCATCTCCTCCAGTCTTTTCTCATTGATTTAGCATGGCTTCATCAACAGTCTGAACCAGGTGCAGCTTTTTTTTTCTTTATCTCACACTCCAGTTTAGAGTGAGAGAGAGGGGAGCACCTGCCTGGGACGTGTCAGTCAAAGCAGCCAAATAAAGACTAAACAAAGAAAGGACATATTTTATGGGGAGTTTATGAACATTGTATTAAACATATGTTTTGATCAGGAAGCTATATTTAGACACCTTGTTTCTGAAATTAAAAAAACATCAATGCATATCTATAATTAAAAAATGTTGCAGATTTAGTAAAACCTGCCATGCCTTGTTACTTAATGAAATCAGAAGAGAGTCCATGTTTTTAGCACAAGGACATACATGTACCTGGAATATCGAGGTAACAGGTGATGGGGATGAGGGGATGGGGGTCAGCACACAATCCCATTCATTTATTATTTCACTAAAACTACAGTGCCACAACATCTTCAATAAAAATCCTGTCAAGGACTGGCTGTTTGTTGAGCCCATTTGAAAGGAAAGTGAGACAAAGAGACTTAGGGAAGGTTAAGAAAGGGGGGGAAAGACGGACTCAGGAAAAGCGAAAGAGAGAGAGCCAGCAGTGCTTGCTGGACCCTGACTGCGTGCGAGGCCTCAATTATTCATGCGGCAGTGCACATGTCAAGAGCTCACAGACAAGCACAACAGCAAGGCCGAGCACAAATCAAACAGCACATCCGTGGGCAATGCCCACAATGCACCTGGAGGAACACACCTCGGCCCATTTCTCTGTTGTTCTCGGATAAACAGAGAACAAGGCTACCTGCGCACCGCCTGATTCTCCACAAGAGCCAACAGCTGCTGGAATAGTTGTTTGTTTTTTTTCCCCCTCCACTTTATTTACTTGCTTCTTTTTTTCTTTTTTTGGCAGAGATGTTGGTGCCAGTGGGTTCCATTTTTCATGGCTCATTAGCCCAGTGTTGCATTCACTTTATTTCACTCAACTGGCTATCATGCCTTTAGTGTTGTTTAAATCCACTGCCTCTCTTCGCTGGTCCCCTACATGTCTAGATTAACTACAGCTGAGGTTTGTCTCCTCGAGTGGTGGAGGTTTAACAGATGGCTCCAGACTTCCATTCTCATCTTGTCTAAGTTTATCGACCACTCCTGCCCCGTCTATTTCTCCTCGCCATATACTCCCGAGCTTTTTCCCCTCAGCAGTCATGCAGACTTTTTTTCAATATTATTATTGTTTCGTTCAAGGCTAAAAAACAGTAATATGGCACCAGAAACTGTCGATAATCACCTAGGAAATATGTCATTGTGATGCAGTTGCCTGCTCAATGAGGGGGAAAAAAAGGCTGGATACCAAAACTCAAACCTGTGTTCTCATTAGTCTCATTAGTAACGTTTGTGTTCAATATACTATTTAATTTTTAATTTGAAGTTGTGATACCCCTTACAAGATACATTTGTTGTTTTAAGTGCAAAAAAATCAACTCAATATCTTGTACATTTCTTTTCTAAAGCTTCTCTCTGGAGGCTTCCCTCAGGTCAGTTTGTGTCTGTCTCATCAATATTAACAAGCCTCTCATCGGATTCGGTGGTTTGGATGGCTCTTAATCAGGCGTATAGTTGTGACAACCCAAACTTCACAGCTGTCCTGACAGCTAGTTTTGAGGTCTGGTTTCTGAATATGGGCTATGAATTGAGCAATTTTTGAGCAGATTTATAAATAGGTCTATATATAAATATATAGACCTTCAAAAAGCAATTAAAACCTCAGTTCATACAATGTGGCATTGATTGGAAAAAAAGATTGTTACCCAGTTACTGAAGTGATCCTGTGCAGATTAATATATATTTAATGATTTCCAGAAGAAGCTAAACATTTGATTAAATAATGATCCAAGCTTATCACCATTTTTGAGCCAATGTTTCTGTCACCAATTTACGGATTCTGTTTCTGTCCTCATTAAATCTAAGTGGGAAATTGTGAAAGATGTGTGCAGCAATTCAGAGTTCTGGAAGGAGACTAATCCTGATACACTGCACAGTAAAAAACAACAAACATAACTGAGAAATTAGAAAGGTCTGGATTAGGATGATATTTTGAATATTGTTCATTGTTCACTAATCTAAACCCTATCTTCCTATTGGCTGTGAGGGGTCACAGAAGACTCATCCACTGCCTCTTTCACCCAGGGGTCAGCCTTTTAGTGTCCTCTGTGATTGGCTCCCTGCTGTCGCTAACAGGGAGCACAGATAGGTCACTCCAGGTCTGCCCCAGGCCTATTCAGGTCTCAGATAGCTGCCCCCGATCTGTGCAAGGACTATAAAACTACACTGTCAGAAATGTTAAACTTCCATGTGTGCCTTTGTGTGCAGAGCTGAGTTGCTTTGGCATTTTTCATGCATTTGCATTGTTGTTTAATTTATTTTTATTAGTTTAATTAGTTTCCATAAATGTTTATTGTAATACATGTCTGGGGGAACAGAGTCCTATCTACTCCTTAAATAGATAGCTGTGGTATAAATTATCTCCTGGAAAATTCCTCGACTTTTGCAGTTGTATTTGCAAGGCCAAAGTTTTTCTTTCACCCAAAATCAACTATCTCTCCAGACATTTTATATTATACTTTCCTACAATACTTTAAATACATTATTGACACACTCCCTCTGTGTTCATATCCCGATCTGAATTTCGACTGGCCTGACAGACATGGAATGTGTAGGGCACAGGTTTAACCACCGCTCTGATGTGTTCAGCGGAGTTGTGAAGTGGCTCTGGGAGAGAAAAAAAAAATCACTTTCTTGAGACATCATTTTACCGGTCATTGATTCCAATTTCTTCCTTAGTGGAGAGTCCTAACCTGCAGTAATCTAACATGTTTTCTATATGGAGCTGAACTGCTCACCATCAATTTAAGAGTATTTTCAAGGGAGATTTATTTTACTGTGAATTTCACGCCAGCTCCACTCCTAGTTTTTCATTCAACAATCGTATCTATATATGTATATATATATATATATATATATATATATATATATATATATATATACGGATATTCACTTTTTCATTTAAGCCTCTCTCCATCTACCTGAAGTATGGATGTCATTTCCATCATAGCAAGGAAAAGAGCAGGCAAAATAAATACGAGCGCTGATATTTTGTTCGGATTGTATGCCATACTGCATGTTTTCCTCACTCAGAGATTTATCAACGGGTTGATTTTCTCCCCTTAAACCCCAAACAGCCAACCTTGGTATTCTCCACGGAGACAAATGAGAAAAGTAAAGTGTGAGAGTTGAATATTACATTGTGTTTATATTTTGAAATCTATTGTGAGCTCTGCACACAGGTTGGGCATGTGCTCCGATAGCCGCTAGGTTAATAAAGGGAGACTTTTTGTTAATTTATAAAAAAGCATAAGGGAAAAATGTGGAGTAGAAGAGGTTATATAGTCTACACCGGATTGGTGTTGGCACAGCTACTGACCTAATGATGTTTTTGTTGTTTTTTTGTCGATATTATTAAATTAAATTTTTGGCAGGCTACTGATTCATTGTTTTAATTGCAACTATGTCCCTGGCCATACACCAACCCAGTCACCAAAGGGGAAACTTTGAATGGTTTCCGTCTCATCACCTGAACCAGCAGTGGCACAGGCATCCCTGGAATCTGGTTGGCCTGATTTCCTATCCATCTAAGCCACCCAAGAAATTCTAGATCTGCCACTCATCACCACGTCTGAACAGGGACATTCAACGTATCCATGGCTTGCAGAAACATAATCTGTTAACGTTTCCCTCTGGAGACTGGGCTGCATACACTGTGCCTTACGTGAGGTGAATCGATTGAATTCCACATGGTCCAGTATACACATTTTAAATTTGTGGAAAAGACAGCAATGCATCTGGTTAGCTAATCAGTACCTGAATATTTTTTATTAATTGATGGGTCAGAATTGCTACCTAGAGATAAAAATCTGATCAATGCCCTCCTACTTTTAATATTATACAGCTAATGAAGTGCCCCCTCACATATCTAATAACTACTGGTTGGTTTCAAACTAATGATTTACTAAATCAGTGTGTACCGTTATGACAACAGAAATGTCTTTGAAGTCTCTAGCGATAGAGGCAGAAGGAGAAGGTATTATTTAGACGATTGTTAACAAGGTAACTCATAATTTTTCTGTGGAAAAAACAAACACAATAATTCACTGCAGATGATTGATAAATATCTTAAAACATATGTACAGGAAACCTTTAAGTTTTTAACTTTGCAAAGATTTTGTTTACTTGTTCCTTTTAAAACAGTAATCACAAAATATGTTGTTCTTATCCCTGGAGGACAGGTTTCAGGACACGTTTTTCACAGACAGTATTAATGATCCGATAAAACAAGCCTAATGATATACAGTAAATCATATATTCTGTATTTATAAAATATGATTCTGTCAATGTCATGTCATTGTTTAGTAGCTATAAACACCCAAAATACACATTGAAACCTAAAACCTTTACTTAAAATTCAAAGATATGAGGATGGGGTGCTTACGCTGAAATTCTGCAAATGTGTAAAGCATTAATTATTTAAGTCTTCATGCACCAGCCTGGAGTTAATCACACCCTCACTGAGGTGGCATTGGTCGAATAAAGATGAACACACACACACACGCGCAGCTCTTTTTCTCATCTCCGCAAGCAAGCAATGCAGACTCACTCTTCCAAGCAAACACACATCGGTCTGCTGTTTGGACAGTGAACCCTGGCACAGCGGCACGCTGCCCTGTGATGGCACCAGTGACTGCTTTATCAGCATCCCATAATTTATGTTGTGTTAATTAGGTCCCTGTGGCTGGATGGTAGCAGTGGCTGGTCCCATGAAAGGGGGGGGGGGTGCAGGAAGAAAAGGAAGGGGTGGTCCTCACAGACATAGCCACATTAACATGCCCTCAGCAATGGAACCAAACTGAGATATAGCAATGTCATAATTAATGTTAGTGAATTATTAATGTGGCCATCCTCGATATGTTTGCCTGCATGTGAAAGCCCTTGACTTTCGGAATAAAACATTTGCTCCCGTGCCAACTTTTAACATTCTTCCAGTGATGAGGACAAATGTCATCCACTGGAACCCAGAGGAAAGCTCAGCTGCTACAAGGCCCCAGCTCAGCCATCCTGCCTGCTCATTAGCCCAGGCCGAGGTCAGGGGGTCAGGCAGGGAAGAGATGCGGCAGGGCAGTGCACAGGGGCCGGCACACAGGCAGTCCAGCAGGCCGTGTTACAGTGTTATTATAGCACACAGTGTGCTGTGGAGGGCCCGTGCAGGTCGCACACTATGGTCCACTGCAGCTCCTGTGAGGATACGAGTGCACAAACATACACACGCGCGCTAAGCTGTGAGGAGGAGAATACAGAAAAAGAGTAGTCGTGGAGAGTATACTTCCCAGAAGGGGAAGAGGAAAAACCATGCATGCACTCACACGCACAGAGCCTACATAAAATGGAAAGGCTGAGTGGTATTAAGATCCATATTGACAGAGTGGAATCCCATAAGCAGGCCGGTTCTCTTCGTATGTCAAATATTCCTCTAGGTGCGGATCATTCAGTTTTATTACCTTGCTTTAAAATTCAATTGCACTAGAGATTTAGGTCTTTTGGTCGGATAAAGCACACACACACACACACATGCACACAAACACACACACACACTTTCCCACATTCTCTGTAGGTATTATTACTGACAAAGTGAAATACATATTAAAGGACCAATCCTTAATTTTTGTGACCACATAAATTTGAGTGAGGTCACATCAATATGCTCTAGTTGTTTATCTTTTTCTGTGTCTTTTAACAGATAATTTTATAAGGTTATTGCTATTTACTTATTTTCTTTCAACAAACAATTAAATTATTGATTAAAACAACCCTTTAATTGCATCAGAATATAATAAATAAATTAAAATACCTGCCAATAAATTTATGCATGTAACGGGAGGTGGGGGGGGTCTAGGAGATTATGTATGTAAAGGATTTATTCTATATCATTCGTCAGTGGGAAACACAATCTATTTTCCATATATTTTGCATTAAAGCCTAAACCTAAAATTGTCCGAACAACCCAAACAGAACAGCAGTGGTCACCCTTGCCAGGAGCTCATGTTCCTTTAACTTATGTAATTTCATTTGATCTTTCATCGAGTGTTGCAGCACTTGTGATGCATTTCAGAAAATAAAACAGTTTCACACCCAGTCCAATACATAATTTATACATCTGAAGCAAAGAGGGAATAAATATGCCTTTTGAACACACATTACAGAGGCATGGCCTGACAAGTAGCAGTTTTATTTTTCCTTTTTTACATACTGTATATAGAATGTAATAAAACTCCCCCTCAAGACATTTAAATTGCTAATCACCACATAGCTTTAATATCATACAGACAATAAATAATTTAAACAAATGTCCAGTTGGCTAAATTCATTAACTTTCCCTCAAATCCGTCTTTATTTCCAATCTGCCCAACCTTGGAGCACTTCAAATTCAGCAATGTTAAATGAGATAAAATCATAATTATGGCAGCAGTGCCTGTTATTTAAACCAGATCAAGGACAAGAAGGACTTCAGGGATGAAGGGATGGAGCACGGGCAGCCATGTAGTAAAAGGAAGAGTAGGGGAGGTCTTTAAATGGGCCAAATCCTCCAAGACCCTTGGCACTTTGTGGAGGGTGTATTTTAAAAGACACGGATGACTTTATAGACTCAATAATAAACCTCTAAATTTGCAGACAGGAAAAGTATAAACACACATACACACGCACACACACACACACACACACACACAGACAAAAATGACTGTCCGCGGGTACATAACAGTGTAAGAATCCGATCTATTGATACAGTATATGAGTATGGTTTTGTGATATCTGACAAAAAATCAAAAGATGCATTCATGCTGTCACCCTGAGAGGCCTTTTGTATTTACTGTAACACAAACATCCGCACAATTTGTCTGCCAGAGCCGAATGCAACCCAATGCAACACTGTTTACCATTTGTGCATTGCTATTTGGCACTGTCCAAGCATTGGAGCATTTTACGTCACTCTTGCATCAGTGAGCTTTGAATAAAAAAATAATGTTTGTCTTTTCTCTCCCCTGCATGCGTCTTGAGCTTCAACTGTAAGGAAGAAGAAGGCAGAGTATCTATGACTCTGTGGTCAGGAGTGAAAGAGTCACTGATGGAGGAAAAACTGCTATTGGATAGCAGTCTAGTGTGCGTCCAGACGACTTTGGCTGGGTGTGGGTGGCGTGAAGAGGTGTGTTTGTGTGTGCCTGTGTGTGGTGGTGGACGGCAGCCAGAATAGCTGCCGTCTGTGTTTGTGCAGCAGCGGACCAGGAGGAGCGTGCCTGCACCGTAGCCACAACCTTCGGTGCCCTGCCCATGCCCAGCCACCTTAGCCCGGCAGCAGAAGTGCAGGAAAACCACTGCAGGAATAACAAGTCCAAGATGTTGGATAAAATCAAGTCTCTATCCACAAAAGTCAAGAATCAACATGAAGAATGTCAATGTTTGCGCAGAGAGAGAAAAAAGACATCTTAAAATATACATTTATTCAGAGCCTGTGCAAGATCAAACAGCAAAATTGATCTGCGCTTCCTTCAACCCTTGCTCTGCTCCCTCCCCTCAATTCCCCTCCTCACCAAGTATCGACTTTCCGCAAGGGCCATGACGACTCCAGCATGGCCTGCTGTCGCCTCTCTTCAGGGCAGGAGCCTATGGGATAGGGTTCATTTGACTGCCTTAGGCAAAGATGTGTTTGGAGCAGTGTACAGAGACTTATTCACACACACACACACACACACACACACACAGACAAACACTCACACATGCGCGCACACACACACACACACACACACACACACAAAAGCATGCAACCATAAACTTCTCAACTGGGCCCTCTTGTCTTACAGTAGTGAGCCACTGTTTCCCAGGGGCCCCTTCAGACCACAAACTATGGTCTAATCAAGAACGTGACTGTGAGCCAAACTAATGCCACAATTCTCCAGGATCCTCTTGCATTGATCCAGCAGGAAATCAGATTACTCACTCTGACCCATCAAATTTAATTAATCAGTCTGTTCCTTTGAATTGCTTCTTTGCAGTCACTTTTTTTTTTTTACAGTTAAGAATCCGGGTCTTTTCCAAAGTCGTATCTCAGGTTAACATTATTTCCAGCTCTAAGGATGTAAAATGCACAAAAACGAGAGCAATAATTTTCACAATATGTGGATGTAATATGTGAACATTCCTTCTTTTTTGTTGTTAAGAAATCTTATAAAAAGGCCAAACCCAACAGAGCCTTAGACGCTCTTTAAATATTTCTCCGGCCTGTCTGCAGCTCTCAGCCCCTTAAACTGTTCATTCCTACATGTAAAAGTTAATAATATATACTCTCATTGTTTTTTAAAGGCCTACGTCTTTTCCTTAAACAGCTGGGCACAATTAGTTTCTAGCAAACATTGCACATTGTTCAGAACTAGTTTCAGTTACAGCTACTGTGAGTCTGTGCAATGCATGTGAAATTGATTCAAAATAATCTATACGTCATAATAAAGGAACATGTCACCCAGTATGGCTTATTGACAGGTTTTATCATAATCATTTTGAACAACATCTGAGGTCTTATGATAAACAAATAATCTCTCTCTGGATTTTACTACTCAGGCAATTTAGGATGTAAAATTCATAGTTAGTGATAACACCAATAGAAAACTGTATTTAAAACAGAAACTTTATCATTCATAAAGATATGTTTTTTAATGGAAAGTCAATTTTATTCTGCTGTGGAGTCTAGCCCAGAAGACTTTAGTGTCATGGATACCCAAAACACAATTCATGTGGCACCAGTGAAGAAGTGTTGTTTTGGCTGGACATAAGCTGGGTTTGGTCCAGTGGTGCAGATATGGATGCAACAGCTCCTGTGGAGGCAGAGCTCAAATTGATCAGAGAGCAGAATCAATACCACCAGGAACAGATAGAGAGAATGATGGGCATCCCAGGCATCTCGCTGAAGTAAATTACATTAAAAACTCAGACACTGATTCATGATGAAAAAAGTAGGCGGAAAAACAGCTAGAGGGAGTTTTTTCAGAATAAGTCAGCCCTTAAATTTATGACACAGTAACATCAGGCCATCATCTGTATTAGGTCCGTTCTGGTGAATCTTTTGGGGCTAAAGAAATTGGAAGAATAAATGTTGTAAATCTTTGTTTGAAATAGTGACATCTGTATATAAAACATATGAGTTTGACCCAGCATTGGCCATGATCGGCTATAAAAAATGAAATCCTTGATGCGTTCAACATGATAATGAATATATCTCTGCAGTGTCAACAACATCAAAGATAGGATGGTGCATTTTTTTATGTATTTTAATCAGGTCTTCTCATGTCTGTCAAAGCGGGTTTGCGGAATATGGGTCAGTTTTATTTTATTTTTTTTAAATGCTCCAATTCCTTGACCTAAAGCTCCTCCTCTGGCCAGAGCCCATCAACATTGCTTTTCAAAAGCTGTCCGCCGATCATGATCTCTGGTTCTCTGTAGTCCGTCATGTTGGGGATCCGCCCCCGGCCTCTCATGTGATGTGACAGGGTAGATGTAGGTGACCAGTGGGTGGCCCCCGCGAGAGCCAGCCCAGAGTTCAGCCGGTCACTGTCCCTACGAGGCAGCCCTGCTGCGGGTCACCTGCTGCCCGCTTTCCCCTCGTTATTTATCTCTCCCTGACAGTCCATTCCTCTTCCTGTCAAAGCCCCTCCTCTTCCATCTCCCCATTTTCTCCTCTCCTCTGCTGGGTTTGGCACTGGTCCTCTGATCCGTTCGCCAATACCAGCTACCTGGGCCAAGGCGTGCTGAGTCGACCCCTTTGCATCGCCCCCGTCCGGGTCAGATGACATCCAGCTTCGGGGGGCTCCCTAACGATGGGGGCCGGGCCACGGGCCTATAAATGAAAGTCCACAGTGTGTGAGTTGCTCTGGCCGGTTGGCAGGGCCGCTTTCGACAGTCCACCGGAGGGGTAATTATTTCCCCAAGTTGGACTTGGAACTGGACTTCTTGCCCCCTCGAGTCTCTGCGGACTGGCCGGGACGCAGCACCTCCTTTCATTAGGAGAGCAGCTTACGGAGGGAGAGCCTCAAAAACAGACAAAGTGAAGGCCCTCTTTTGGCCGGTGATAAATTGGTTCACCTCGCAAATAGGGGATGGGGGGGGGATGAGAATGACACTCAGAGGACATGAAGGGGATGAGGAAGTCACAAATACAGTGCAGGAGAAGAGGGATTTTGCAGATAAAAATATCTTAAGCGGAAGGTACAGAGGAGATGAGAGACACAAGCTCCATTTGCAGCCATACAGTTTGGCCTCTATTCTGGGCTTATCAGCAAGGGAGCACACATCAAGGACAGAGCCCAAAGTGTGAAAAAGTGGTAGGCATTAACATCAATGTGGCACATAGTAATCACAGGAAAATAATTGCTATGATCTTCACTCTGTCATTTAGACCCGAATATCCCGAAGGCAGTTCCAGGTTTCTGTACCTTCCACTACCTCCCAGTGATCATAGCCAGTACAAAGTGACATGGTAACGAGAAAAAAGGGGCGAAGTGAACATGTAATTAGCAAATGGTTTCATGTAAGTGTTCTTTGATTTATAATTCAGCATAGCGAGAACCCTGCTACCCAGGGCTAGTGCTCCTCTGAATTAGCCCTGCGACTGGGAGAGTCTGCAGCAAGAGGGGAGAAGAACTTGACTAATTTAAAAAGGGTTTAAAAAGGGAAGGAGACGTGAGGTCCATACCTGCACCTAGTAGGCATTAGATCATAGAGTATAGCATGGAGAGGTGAGATGGACTGTTACATGGCCGTCTCTTTTTCTCTCCCTTTCATATAACCTGATTAAATGAAATTATTTACAAAGTTGCAAACGACTTTGCAGCTGAACTTTAGACAGAAAGTTTGATATGGGAAGAACTGCTTCTTTGCGAATGTTGGTAACCCTTAAGATCAGCACTAGGTGACATATATTCATGCACAGTTTTCAAGCATAACCTGACTGCAGGAAATTATTTTCTATGGGAATTGAGCAGCACGATTCACAGGTTAACAGCATCTTTGATAAGAGAGGCTTCTCTGTCAGCAGTGGCCTGGTTTTTTCCTCCTCTCTGCTTGGTACATACTGGATTTCTTCGGTCCCCCATGGGTCCAATGAGCCCCTGATCATCCTATATTCTGATGCCCTTATGAAGCTAATGTGCTGATTTTACGTTTTCAACCTGCCATGATCCCCTGCAATCCCCTCTGTTCCCTCTGGTTCGGCTTTCACACTCAAGTCGAGGATCCGTGGCCGCTTTGATCACAGTCCCCCGTTAAAGGTTTAAAATGTCTCAATTCCTGACGATTGTTGGGGCCTCTGCGGTTTACTTTAAGCATCTCCCCATGCCCCCTGTCCAAATTCACCACTCCTAAACGAGGTTCCCTGTCTCCCAGCTTCCCATCCCAGCGCTGCTTTCAAGTTCCCCCGTTTGGGTGCCGCAGCTGTAAGCCCTAGATTTTGTCTCCTCCATCTTTGTCAAGCCCATTTGCCAAATACAAAAAAGACCCAATAAGCTGGGTCTTCATTGCTGCTCTCCAAAGTAATCCCCAGATCTCCCACTCTCTCAAAAATCAATGCAAAGGTTGAGATGAGGTGAAACTCCTCTTAACTCATCTGGCTGGGAAGTGATAAAGTCTTAGGATCACTTTTTTTTTGTAATCACTGTGGCTCCATGATGAAACTAATTGTCCTATTTCATGCAGCCTCAATGCTTTTCAACATGTCCTTCATCAACGCATAGACAATCAGAACCGGACATAGTTCGGAGAAGTGTGGCGGTACTCTGCAAATAAGTGGACTGATTCGGTTTTATAACTCATTTTTGACCAAGAAGTTGTGGAAAAGTCTCAAACGAAACAAAAATTACAGCCACAGAACTGAGCGCTAATGGCCGCCGTGTTAGCAAATAGCCGCCTACTTACTCCATCAAGGAGCAACACCAGGATCTTATTATAAATCTGTTTCCCACCACCTGTCGAATATCAGCCCAATATATTTACTCACTGTTTCACTGCTGAGAAAAATATTTGGGTCACTTTGGTTTAGAGTTGATCGACTTTCTTCACCAGCTTCTCATTCAATCTGGATTTCTGCCGTTCCATGCAACGAGGTTTCATAAAGTTGGCTTGTGTGAGCTTGTTTCCTGGAAAAAGAGTCCCACAATTCATAGTTTGATTACACTATATGAACAGTGATGGAAAGTAACTCAGTACATTTACTCAAGTACTGTATTTCAATACATTTTTGAGGTACTTTACTTGAATACTTCCATGTTATGCTACTTTATACTGACAAGCTTTTATAATAGACCACAATACATACTAGTTATAAATGAAAAACCGGTTTACAACCTTCTTTTTTTGACATCTTACAAAAGGTGTAGTCAGGGTCACATTTCAGATGTCTGAGTTGTTAAAAGTTCCGCTTAATAATGCTTTTTCACTCTAAACCTCTAACGTGGTTTTATTTCAATAAATGTACAAATGATCCAATATTTCACCAAAGATTAGAGTAGAGAAAAAGTCCAGAAAGTGAAAACAGATTTGTGAAACAAACTTTGTTTTTCCTTCTTTCCTCTCCCATTAATCATCTCACGACCCCTCACATTTACCCCACTGGTGACCCTTTGAAGGGGCCGGGCCCCTAGGATGGGAACCATTGGACTAAATTAGCTAACTGTATGAAAAGTAATATGATCTACAAACAATAAAATGCTGCTTACACACGCTTCAGTAATAATAATTTAATTGTGTTTTATATATGTATATATCAGAAGGATAAAACGAGTACTTTAATACTTTGAACTACATTCTGCTGCCAACATTTATGTACTTAAGTAGATTGTTTTTATATTGCTGTTTAGTACTTTTTCCTACCGCTGTATACAAGTACAACAAGATAAAGCTTTGTCACTTGCATAATTAAAAAATCCCAAATGTGGCTTAATTGGATCTTTAAACACTAAAATGAGTCCCTTATTTTATTAATATTTTGATATCACCTCAGACAGACCAGTTAGTCAGGTGTGGTTAAGCCCAACCAAAGTGCTGCCTCTGCATCACTGAGGTCTGGTTGAAAAAGAGGGCTAGTGCTGGGACAGCAGTAAATCTGCCAGCCAGCCTTGGCTAATGTCAGCCTGATGGAGGCTCCAAACCAGTGGGGTGGGATGTTCCGCTACAACCCTCTGCCCTATGGTCTACCGTCATAATTAATATGTTGTTCTATCAAAGTTGAAGCATTTGCCTCCGAAATGTCCCGCGCCCAGCCCCCTTATTAAAGACCTGACCTCCAAGCAGCTGAAGGTTGCTCTGCAAACTTGGCACACCCCCGAGTGAAAACATCTGCTTTCCTCACAGGCAGGACCGCCACGGACCCCACGTCTCAGCTGGTTTCCACAGCCCAGCGAGAGAGCCCTTCCCCTGTCCTCACGCACTGACCCCCACATTTATAACCCCCCCCCCCCTCCCCACTGCCACTGAGAATTCTTAAGCCTTGGGCCTGGACCCGGACCTCTCCATCACCTCAGCCGTCCTCTGTCCACATGTAGTGCTGTGCCAGTGTGGTCACTTTACTGCTGAGAGGACTGCACTTGTCTTGTTATCCCCTCATCAGAGCCTGTCGAGAGGAAGGGAGGGATTTGGGGGGGGGGGGGGTGGACAAGAGGGAGGGAAGGCATGTAGGGAGAGGGGGGGAGAGGAGGCATCTGCGCTGCTCCCACAAAGCGGCGACTGTTGGAACGCTGACAGAAGCATCTGTCATCCCCTGCCTTCACACACTCACCTGCTGTCCGAGGGCCCGACTCTTTCTATGTTCCTCCTTCGCTCCCTCCCACCTTCTCTCCTCCCACCTGCCTCCGCGATTCTTCGTGGTGATTGTGTGAAGCTCTTGGACGCCTCCTTTGGAAATCCCATACACTGTAACTTGTCCAATCCTTTTTCCTAATGCATTAGAGCCTTCAGCACCGCCTCACAAAAGCTAATTTCCATTTTATATATGGCCGCGCTGATGCATCTATTGAAAAAGGTTGATTTGCCTCACCTTAAATTGCTGCAAAGTGATCAAATATCATCTTTTGTCAAACTGTAACCCTCCAAAATATCCCTTGCAAGGATTTTCAGCTCTGTGCAGAGGTGCTATTTTTCCAAGTCCTTGGCAAATGAAGGAGTTTTTCTTAACAAATATTGCTATGGTGTTAATGAATGTACTGACCTGCCTTTGCGACTACTTTATCATTCTCCAGTGGCACCCCCGTCCATTCCCCTACATGCTGAAGGCTTGCCAGCAGTAAGGGGAGAGATGCCAATCCATGTGTATGACACACACATAAAACACACACAAGCTCAAGGACACCATCGCTCATTCAAGTCCAGGAAGGTGCCCTTCAAATGATGCCACACAGGAGAGTGCAAAAAGAAAATCAATGAAGTTGGAAATGTTTTGCAGACTTTCATCAACATTCATATGTAGGCCGAGAAACAGCAGAAGAGGTTACTTAATGATAAGATTTCTTCCATTTTTTTTTCTTCCCCTGGTTTTTTCTTATTGGATTATATAAATAAAATTCACTGGATCTGACTTAAAGGTTGTTTCTCTGCAGCATATTGAAATTTCAAATTAAAATCACAGGAGGCTGCAACGTTCGTCCGTGTTGACTGTTATCCTTCGGAGAAGTCTCATTGCCATGATGGCCAGAGGGCAGCTGTAAAGTAGGGAGGGGATTTTCGAATGGCACTGGTCATATATAAAGTAGCGTCTCTCAGCGTGTGAGCGAGGACGCCGAAAAGAAGAGAGGCAGGTTAACAAATGAGTGAGGAAGGATAGCAGGACTTCATGGCCCTCAGAGACAGAGTGGGTTAGGATGTTCTGCCAACACCTCGTCTGCCAGGGTGAAGGATACACACTCACATTCGTGTCCACACACACACACACACACACACACACACTGTCATCTCTCTATAGCTCCATCCCTGGCCTCCGCTAGCCCCGCGTCTGAGCAGGAACCCCACTAAGCTGGCTGGGGTCCAACACCAAGGTCTCTCACCTCGCAGGCTGGGCAGGGGGCCTGGTAGCTCCTGTGAGTTATTCCTGGGCACGGACCTGGGTTCCACCCTTCTCGTCTCCTTTTGTCTCATCCACCCTCCTCTGGCCCATCCTGGCCTCCTCTTTTCCCTTATCCCCCTCTCTGGGCCCTGTGGCTGATGAGCCTGTCCTTCAACTATCAACATCTTCCATTGTCTTTAGCACTCTGCCCCCCCCCCACTCACACCCACACACACACACACACCCACACACACACACACATTTTTTGTGTAACTCTATGGCCACAAATGTTAAGGTCACCTTCATTTACTTCCAACATCAGCAGCATTTTATTAGTATGTCGTACTTGAGAACTTAGTAGCCTGTTATATATAATAAAAAAATGTCTTGAAACTTGAAAGCTCACTGACCTGCAAGTGTGTGACTCAGTGCAAACCCAGTCCTTCATAGCATGGTCATACTGTAGGTCTAAACTCATCTTGTGCAGCATAAGCCTCTACCAAACCCACAGATTTGTATTTTAAACTCTATCAACTAGCCCATATTTTAAAAATATCTGACAGACTGCATTTATGGGGAATGTGTATAAAATGATGAACAAGCCTTCATCAAATATTACATTTTATTGGAAAGGTCCAGCCATAAAAACATATAAATCATGGATTTTAATATTTCTTCCAGTGTATTTATTGTATTGCTTGAATTTAAAGTTGCAACAAACTGAGAATATGAAAAATAAAGTGTCGGACAGTGTGGTATTTCACAATAAAAGACAACAACAACACACACATACACACACACACACACACACACACACACACACACACACACACAGACACACACACTTTAAAAATACTAAACAAAACAACAGCAAAGAAAATTCTTCATGTTGATGTTCCTTTACATTTACTCTAAAATTATTTTAGATTCAATAAAGATTAAGAACATATATAAATCGATGAATGTTGGATTGTGACTCAAATAAAAAAAAAAAATCCATGTCAGAACAGAGTTGGGTCATTCAGAAGGAATTTGTGGAGATATGGACCCATAGTGTGACAATATTGTTGATCGGCTGTTGAAAGAGCTTTTGCAGATAATTTACACTATACAAAGAGCTGAATGTTAGACTATAAACTCCCCAAAACATCCCTATAGTATTTTTTAAGATCAAAACAAAATTAGGCCTGCTTTTCAGTTTATAGAGCAATTATTAAAGACGAGCAGGATAAGATCCCCACTGTGCTGTTACAGTGTAGGTAGGTTGTTGCTGTTTAAGTGTGACGCCTGATTCTGCCACTAGAGGTCCCTAAATGATAAGCAAACAGACACACACATCTCTCTTCCAGAAGATGTCCATCATCTTTAAGTGATTAAGTAATCATTCAAGAAAATATCTATTAATTCACTCATGTACACAGTTTATATTTTAATGAAATGTGGTTATAGAACTGACATGAGTATATGAATAAATCACTTTCTCTGACAGGTGTCAGCCATGCTGTCTTGCACTGACCACTAACATAAATCCACTCTTGTCATTATGGATGGACTCAGAGTCCCAGAGTGAGTGGCAGCTCAGCATCAGCACCAGGCAGGACAGAGCTCCCACTCTGATCTTATTTCCAGGTACCGAGATCAGCTCAGATTTAAACTGAACCACAACTGGACATATCGTCAATAAACTTACATTTCACTTGTCTAATATTTTTAGGAAATAAATAACGATTCGGGTCTGGTTCTTTATTTGTTTATTATAGCGTGAGAGCGCATGCGTGAAGTCGACGCCCACTTTTTTCTATATTTATACACGATCTTTGTTACGTGATGATGCTCGACGCGTTTACTTTCACAGACACTCGTCCCTATGAATAAAAAACCTATTCGACGTAATTAGGGATCATTAATACAACATAATGCGTTAAAGATGTAGTTTCCGCCCAAGCACAGAAAGCCACAAGTAAAAGTTATGTATTATTCTAAATATTTTGTATAACACGGGATGACGTCAGCTATCCAGACACCCCCCCCGCCTCTCCAAATAATGGAACAGTCCGTCGACGTCCTGCGCGGGAGTGGAAAACGTGCTTCAGACTGTGCGGAAAAGGAGCGGGTGCGTTTTTCCTGTAAAATATTCTGCTACATCAACGTTTAAGCACAGAAACAGCAGCTCCCCGGTCTCCCTACAGACGCCCGGACACGCGCGAGGTCAGTAGGGAGGTTGTGTTGTCGCCGTGCGCGCGTTACAACGCGCGGTTGACGCGCGTGTTTTTGTTGATGCGGCGCTCCGCTCCGCTCGCGTCCCATTGACGCTCATTAACTTCCAGCTTGGAAGCTGAGGGCAGCCGGGGGCAGGTAGCGGGCGTCTGTGACACCCTGAAGGCGGCTGTCATGTTTGAATGGGCTCTGGAGGATGTAGGTGGCGGTTAGGGGGAGGGGCGCTGCTCCAAGCTACCTGTGTCCCATGGAGATGCGCCTCAGTGCAGTTCTTTTATAATGTGTGGTCCCCTATGTTTTGTGCATGTCTCTCGTTTCCAGATCACTTCCAGATCACCTGAACACGTTCGGCATGGCTCGAGACTGGAAACATGGTGATCTGATCTTTGCAAAGATGAAGGGGTATCCTCACTGGCCAGCAAGAGTAAGTCTGGAGTTTAGAGTTGACACTATTTTCACGTGTGCCTTAAAGATCGCACATCCTGCGTTTTGAAACCCCTATCATGGAGGAGTGTGATGGGGAGGGCAGGTAGGTTGGTTGGGAAACTCTACAGGTGGAGGCAGCCACTGTATGACGTCACAAAGCTTATCTTCAGTAGAGTAAAGTAAATTAGAGAAAATTCCTTCATGATACATTTACAATCTTACTGTAAAATATACAAGTTGGCTCCTGCTCATATTGGTCCATATCGGTAAAATCAAGTAGCTGTGTTTCATTATGTGCCATAGTACCTTTTTTTTCTAAGATTCCACTGCAGCTCAACTGGGAACATGGAAAGGCACAAAGAAGGAATTTGACAATGAACACACCATAAATGTGAGCGATATTCATGATATGATTAACTCTTAAGCTTTAATTTTTTTGAAGCTGTTAATTTTTTTGCAACGAATGACAGTGTAGATTTTGGCTCCCATCAATTTATATTGAAAGCACAGTTGAAGGGAAATCTTAATCATAGCCAGAATGAACAGGATGAATGATTACAGAGAGGATCACCAAAAACAAAAACTCTCTTGTGTATATTGTAAATGGTTGGACAGAGTAAAGTGCTCAGTGGCTGTCTATACAAACACCTGTCTCAAGGCAGCAAATAAGCCACTTCTTCTTGTCCACCATAAACCACCCACACACACAAACAGAAACCATCATCAACCTGAGAAAACCGTTCGTTTCCTGTTTGAGTTGAACGATGACACCCTATGAGTCAGATTGCGATTAACTTGATTTCCTATTATCATATCACCTCTTAATTATCTTTTCCAAGTAATTGTTAAAAACTATAGAAAATATCTTTTTTTTTTTTCTAAAAATCCAATGTGAAATCCAACCAAGAATTCAACCCTGACATGTGCAGTAAATGTTCACATTTTAAAAGCAGAAAACAATATTTGAAGTATTTAATCAGTTATAAATGTGCATGTTTATTTTCTGTATTGACCTACACTTTTATCTTTTAATTATGGGTTTTATTTTTTGACTGTAATGAGAACATCTGATTTGTCTCCTCTCTGACAGATTGATGAAGTCCCAGACGGTGCCGTGAAGCCGTCCAACATCAAGTTCCCCATCTTCTTCTTTGGCACCCATGAAACGTTAGTAACACGCCTCTAATGGCCTTTAAATGTCTTTACTTAATCTAGTTGAGCAAAACAGTGCAAATATTGTGGGACAAAGGTGATATACATTTGTCAAAGTCAACGCACTGCATATTTAGAAGTATGAAATAGACAAAAATGAAATGGACTCTGCCAATAATCTTCCAACAGTGCATTTCTTGGCCCAAAAGATATCTTTCCATACCAGCAAAACAAAGAGAAGTATGCTAAACCCAACAAGAGGAAAGGCTTCAACGAAGGATTGTGGGAGATTGAGAACAACCCAAAGGTTGAGCTCACTGCACCTAAGGTACATCTTCATCCTCCTCATCACCAAAGTATTTATCCTCCTTTTTGTGATGCTAAAAAATGGCAGCAAGATAAATAATTTCACAATTTTTTCCACCTTTAATGTGACCTATAACTTGCACACCACAATTGGAAAAGGTGAAGTAAAAGAAGAAGTGGTGAAATAAAAATAAACACGGAAATAATGAGGTTGCACAAGGGTGCACACCCTCCTATAACTGGGGATGTGGCCGTGTTCGGATTAAATCAATTACATTCAGTCCCATGTTAAATTGGAGTCAGCACACACCCGTCACCCTTCAAAGTGCCTCTGATTAACCCCAAATAAAGTTCAGCTCTTCTAATGGGCTTTTACTTGACATTTTTGGAGCCACATCTTCCAGCCCCAGTCAGCAGAGAGCTCCCAGAGCATCAGAGGGATGTCACTGTTAAAACATATCAGTCAGGTGAAGGACCCAAAAGAATTTCCAAGGAATTCGATATATCATGAAACACAGTGAAAGCAGTCATCAGCAAGTGGAGAAAATATAGTACAGCAGTGACATTAGCAAGAACAGATAAGAACAAAACTGATAAGACAAGAAGAAAACTGGTGAGGGAGGCTGCCAAGAGGCTGTCTCGGTTATAGGGTAAGGTAGGAGGATGGAAGTCTTTTCTTACAAAGAAAACATTTAAGCCTGGCTACATTTCCCTATAGACGTATGAAATCACGTGTTTGTGATTTCATATGTTTTTTGGTCCAGTGAAACCAAGGTTAAGATATTTGAATATAATTATAACCCCAAAAGGTGTATTACACTGTTCATCACTAAAAGAGCACCATGCCTACAGTGTAGCATGGTGGTGGCATCATCATCATCATCATCATCATCATGCTCTGGGGCAGTTTTTCTTCATCCAATCAAACCTCTGTGGGGTGATCTGAAGAGGGCCGTGCACAGCAGATACTTTCGCAACCTGGCAAATTTGGAGCAGTTTTGTAAAGAAGAGTCGGCAAATATTTCCACATCAAGATGTGCCACACCGATGAACTCTTGCCTAAAAAAAATTGCTGTAATAAAAGCCGAATAAAGTATTAGTTCGAGGGTGTACATATTTATGCAACCAGGTTATTTTTATCCTTTTTTTTTAATTGTACAGGTTATAGGTCACATTAAAGGTAGAGTAAGTTGTGAAATTATTCATTCTGGTGTTTAATTTTTTTTTAAATCACATCACACAGATTTGAATGTGTTTGTGTATATTAATTAACATTCTGTTTTAATGAGTATAGAATTAAGTCAAAATACGAATTACTGTGTTTTTATCACCCTATATTGAGCTGTTTCTATGCACGTGGAGAGCTGTTCTCCCTCCATGAGCCTGCCATGTTGCAGCACCATGTTTCTACAGTAGCACAGAACAGACAAACAAAGTGCTGGCTCTAGCGGCGGCGTTTTACTTTTCCCGTGAGTGGCCCATCCACCATAGTTGATTTGTTGATCAGTTGGCTGCAATCTGCAACCTCACCACCCACAAGATACCGCTAAAACTACACCCTGTATCTTTTAAGATGGTCCAACTCGATGGAGTTTCAAAACTTCCGAGTATTCTGCAGAATACTTGGCAGAGTTGACAGTGAAGAAAGAAACGAGAAGTTCCGTGGGAAATAATTTAACTGATTTGGCCTGATATTTGTGAGGGAGTCAACAAATATGAAACAACTTTAAGTCAAAATACCATTTTTAGGCCAGAAAACCAAGACTCAGATTGCTCTAAACGCAATGCACATGCAATGTTACATCTACTGCCTCATTCTCCTGTAACATGGCCTCTGTTGCTTTTGTTTCCACAATTTGCATTCATTTGTTTATTTCATTTGGACGGGAGAGTGCGTGTTGGTGAGTGTTTTAGTGCATGGGATGGGAATGTAAACACATCAGACTGTAGCCAGAGGGGAATTTCTATCCATTGTACCTGTCAGATGTTATCTCAAATCTGAGCGCAAAAGTCCCAAAAGAAAACCAAACTAAATAATCACATAATTAAAAATACATTATCATGCAAAAGGCTGTTTTGATACCAGACATACTGCAATCAGCCGGACAATAATATATAAATTGTCTGTGTACAGCTCATCAGTTTAATCATTAAAGCAGGAAGTGCCGCATCTAAACAGGCGTCCATGTGCAGAACACATGAGCTTTGTCCACTCATATTCCAGATTAGATACAGACTCCGACATGTGGGGATGTAGTTGAGATGTTTATATTTATCTTAAAGAACAGGAAACGGCCACATCAATGTTTTGCCCTCTCTAGTTTTGAGTCACAATTGAAATCATGGCTAAAACGTAAGCAATCATGCTGCCATTGGCCAAAAAGTACTGAATCAGTAACACTTTCTCTGCAAATCCTACACTTCTGTATGGATTTCCTGTCAGGGACAACCGTTAAAATAGGTCACACTCAGCCAATAAAATATATAAATAATTAAAAAAAAAATTATATACATATATAATGTGTAAAAAAAAAATATGAAAAAGTCATCTTTTAACCCTAATAACTGGTTGGACCCTTAGCATTAATTGCAATCAAGTGTTTCAATGACTTGGAAAAGTGCAATGTAAAAGTGATTGATCTCTTACAACATAACTAACTGTGGGTTATCACACCCAGGCCTGGTTACTGCCACAACGGTTCTCGGTCAGGAAATCACCTGCTTGACAAAATGAATTAGACCAAAAGATCATCTAAAGCTAGACATGCAGAGATGTAAAGAAATTCAAGAACAAATGAGAGATCAATCAGTGTGAAAATGGTTGTTAAGACATTTCCTACAAAAGGAGGGAACTCATCCAAAAGTCACAAAAGACCCCACAACAACAGCCAAAGAACTGCAAGCCCTGCTTAAGAAAGAGACTGGTCAAAGATGGCTGCATGGCAGAGTTTCCAAGTTAAAAAACACTGCTAAGCAAAAAGAACATTAGGGCTTTTCTCAATTCAGCCAGAAAAAATCTTGATGACCCCCAAGACCTTTGGGGAAAATAGTCTGTGGTCTGACGAGACAAAATGTTGAACCTTTGGACGGTTTATGTCTCATTACATCTGGTGGAAAAAGTAACACCTCATTTCAGAAAAAGCATCACACCAACAGTAAAATACGGTGGTGGTACCGTGATCTGGGGCTGTTCTGCTGCTTCAGGACCTGGAAGACTCTCTGTGATGAATGGAACCATCAGGTGTGCCGTCTACCAAAAAAATCCTGAAGGAAAATGTCTAGTCCTCTGTTTGTGCTCAAGCTGAAACAAACTTGGGTTCTGCAGCAGGGACAAAGATCCAAAACATACCAGCAAGTCCACCTCTGAATGACTAAAGAACAATAATGAAGACCGTGGCCTGACCTGAATCCTATTGACATGCTCCAAAACACTACAATGTGGCTGGATTACAATATTTCTGCAAAGACAAGCGGGCTAAAAAACCTCTGCAGCTTTTTTTATTGCAAGTTATAACACTTGATTGCTTTTGCTGCTCAGGGCTCAACAAATTAGGTTTAGGGGGGGATCACTTTTTCACACAGGGCCATGTAGGTTGGGATTTTTTCTCGATTAATAATAAAAACCTAAATTTAAAAACTGCATTTCGTGTTAACTTGTGTTGTCTTTGACTAAGAGTTAATTGAATTTGATATTAAACTTTTAAGTGTGACATGCAAAATAAAAAACGATAAATAAAAAATTTGGAAAAAGGCAAACACGTTCTCTTCCCACTGTATATGTGGTGCATCTACTTTAAGGCAACAGGAAAGTCTGCACACTGTGATGTATGTGGAGCCTGTTTAATGTTTAATGTGCACGAGCACCTGCTGGCATCTGACATTATGCAGCTGAAGAAGAGCTCAACCTAAAACATGAAATTAGATTTTCAATAACAGACTTGTGCAGACTTCTCAGTTATATTATTTTTTTTAATTGTGCTATATATGTACTATCTTAAAATGAAACAAAAAGTTGAGCATGTTTCTTAGCAATTATGTGCTTTAACAATTTGCTATGTTTAATCTGTTCATTCATTTGTTAATGTTTTGCTTTAAAGCCCATTCCCCCAGATTCTTTCACGGAAAAGGACTCAGACACCGGTCCAGAAGGTGAGGAGGATTCAGATGACAAAGAGACCAAATCCAAAGTAAGTGCTTTTCACATCGATGAATTCCAAGTATATTTGCATTAAACAGCGTCAGTGCTTCACTGCATCGACCTTTTAGTGGTTTTGTACCCGTGTTGTCAGCTTCTTTGTTCTTTTGCTGTCCTCCTCTACTCTGTCTAATGTCTGTCTGCTTCATACTGAATTATCAATGCAGGCCGTAGTTTACAAGTGACGTGTCTTTCTGTGTTGATAGATGGAAGTAATGCTGCTGAGAGTAGTATCTGGAACAAAAGGATACTCCCTAACTTTTCTCCCTTTTAAAAGACTCATTTATCCCCACCACACTGCATCCTATGCTGTGTCTTGGGTGCATTCAGGTTCCAGGAAGTGAGGCTGAGCAGGAGACTGAGACTGAGAATGAGGAGGAGGATGAGGAGGAGGAGGAGGAGGAGGAGGAGGAGGAAGGGTCTCTGATCTCTGAACAGGGTCCTCAGAACCAGGATGTACGTACTTTGCATGCTGGAATATCACAAGGTGTAGGTCATCTGATCCCCCTCTTCGTGGGGAAGCATGTGACACTTGGTGCTTTGTTTCTGTTTGAGTCGGATTTCTGGTGGCAGCCTCAAACTGAAATTGGTACTTGAAATCTTGGGTCAGAGTGTCTGGGTTTGCTGCTTTAACGTGGCTGAGGTGATGATTTGGAGAGACAGCAGTTTGCGTGTTGTCAATAAAGATGATTATGATGAAATATTATTTGGGGCATTTACCATAGTGTGTGACTGCAACAAAGAAAGAAATATTGTTTTTCCTCTCTGTTTTACTGGGACCACCCTGACAACTTGTGCTTTCCATTTCCCGCCTCCCGCTGTCCATATACTGCATACTACTACTGTTTGCAATTAGTTGACATGATTTTATTTTTGCATGGCTTTCTGTGTGCTATGGAGAAAGGTAAGTTGTGACTCTGTCTTATATTTTCTGCTCAGGATGAGAAGAGCTCTTTATTTATTTATTTATTTTGAATTGGTTCCTGTAGAAATTAAGCTAAACTGTGCCCCGACTGCCACAAAATCTAATCATCTTTAATTACTTAGCTCTATAAATCATATGCACTGTTGGAAAAAAAAATCAAATCAATTGCAAATGAAATGGCTTCAGGAAGATCTTGAAAACTAGATTAATAACTATTGTGTATTTAGTAATTATGAATAAAAATTAAACATGTGATTTCTTGTATACAAATTGTAAAAATATACAATTAAAAAGAATATATAGTACTTAGAGTTAGAATGTATTCAGTATTTTGGTTTATTTGTCTATAATAGGTCAAAAATAGGCATTTTTCAAAACCTAGGTTAACATATACAGTGACTCTTTACTCAACCAAACACCAAAAACATTAGGTTTATTTTTTGATGATAAACACAATCATTAAATACACTTTAGACAGTGAAATTCTTTCCCTTTTCCATAGAAAAATATACTAAAACTATTATTAATCTGTAAATGGTTTCAGATCTAGTGGTCCTGAACTGAGACACCAGTGTAGTTAAACACTGGCACAATATAGTACAGCATAGTGTAATATCACAGTTATACACTAGGTGGAGCTACTGATCCAAAAACAATTGACTTGTGAGCAGAAGCATTACATGGAAAAATAATAAAAGCTCTCACATTTTAGGGCTCACTCCAGAAAGACGCCGCAGATATTTCTAAACCCAAGAGAGGACGGAAGAAAAAGGTTGGTCATGACTTTTGATGCCTTTACTTTTAGCTCTTTAGTAATGTATCGCAGTACTTTATTATAAGCATTAAAAAATGTTTTCATTTCTTTAGCCTGACGGAGACCAAGAAACTGAGAAAGAAGATGCTCCTGCTAGTCCCGTTAGTCCCTCAGGTCGGCGTGCAGCCCTGCTGTGCTGCTCATGTTGGTTTGTCATGGAGAAGATCAACGCCTTCAAATCTTCAAGAGTTCATAGTGTGTGTGTGTGTGTGTGTGTGTACAGGTGGAGATGCTCCTAAAAGACGAGGCAGAAAGCCTAAAAATGAGAAGATGCATTTGCTCCAGCAGCAGGACCACCAAGGCTCAGGAAGTGAAATGTAACCACATGGACACACACACATACACACACGTACCCACCCCTATATGTGTCACATTTATCCGTGTTCCATATCCAAAGAATAAAAAACTAAGCTAAATTAAACCCAGTTACACATTGCACAGCATCCCGATGATGAAAGTTTTGTTTCCCTCTTATTTAGGGACTCTGCTGAGCCCGAGAGGAAGAGGAAAAGGACAGCAGAGGACAAGTCCAAGAGCGGAGACGAGGAGAAGCGGAAGAAGAAGGAGGACGGCAAAGGAAAGGACGCGGAGGGGAAAGAGCCTGAAGCCAAGAAGAAGAAGCCGCCTAAGGAGGACAACTCCTCAGGCTCTGACGACGAAGAGGCAGGTGTCCAGTCCACGCCAGTGTCTGCGCCTCACGTCACATATTCTGCCTGATGCTTTCACTCATTTCATTGTTCATGCCTTCTGATCTCAGAAAAACAAGGGCAGAAAAAAACAGCAAAACTCAGAGATGGAGAAAGAGGTGCGGCGGCGAAAAGCAGAGGAATCGAGAGAGTAAGTCGTCATACAATCAGGGCAGGTTAACGGAGGCCTTAATATGAAGCTTGTTCTTCATAATGATGAAAAACAGCCAAAAGTACAATATAACAGCCAAACTAAATGGTCCGTTGTGCAGCTGTGGTGAATCCTGTAGGGAGATGTGCCATAACTGTAGGCAGGGAACACTCACACCCACCCACCAAGAGAGCAGCAGCATCTTCATGGTTGAACTAAAGCGCTGACGTCCTAAGATGATGTTGTGGCAACAAAATGCCTTCTTCCCAGCTTCCGGCTGTAGCTGAAATGTCAGCTCATGGAATAAAGAGCTGTGTAATTGTCAAAGTTGCCTTTTCGTAAGTTCGTATGCTTAGTCACTGCCTATAGTGCTTTGATTTCCTAATAAACTATGTTGAAATTTAACACACTCCGTGAGATATGAATGGATAGATTTCTGACTCTGTGTCTTGCAGACCAAACAAAGATGATGGAAAGAAAAATGAAGAGAGGACGGGAGTCAAGAAAAAGGGTGAGTGTTGTACAGAAGGATTTGAGTCATCAGGTGTCTGGTTCTTACATAAACAGAGACAAAGAAAATTAAATGCTAGCCTTTGTAGCTCTGAAAGTAATGCAGTAAAACAGTGTTGAAAAAAACGTAAAGATTCTGAAGAATCTAAATTTGGCTCCTGAACGATGAACATGGATCGACCCCACAGAAAATCTCACATTGTGTGTTTTAAAGCAAGATTTCAGATTCTGTTGCTAACTGGCTTTCATCGTGAATAATATTCCTTTTGAAAATTCTCTTCTTCTTTTTCTACAGAAATGTCAACCGACTTGAAACTCCAGAGGCTGCACAGTGAAATCAAGATCTCACTGAAAATTGACAACCCCGTAAGTTCTACCAACCAAAGTCAGATCATAAAGAATCACACCCTATAGAAACTCATCTTTCTCTGCTTTAGAAAGAAGTCTTTCCCACATTTGATGTACAGTGTTTATTTGTTCACAAGTGTGATAGTATCACAACCTGAACCACGCTGCGACTCTTGGCCTCTTGTGTCTAGTAAACCTCCACTGCCTGTAATTAGATCAATAGGGCCTCTGTGTGACCTTAGCAGTGTTAACACAGTAACACGCTTCTGACACTATTTTGACTCAAGCCATTAATTCACTTGAATTTTACTAAAAATCTGGGCCATAGAAAGACGCTTTGTGTGTGACGCCATACAGTGCATGTGACCCCATAATGACCCATTATCAGCCGGATAACACACCTTCTCACCAATACACCCCAGTAAAGATGGCTTCTTCAGTCTAGTTATTGTATCTGTTCACTTTCTTTCCTTTATTTATTAGCATAAGTTATTTAAATGTATTCCTTCTTCCCTGCGGCCCTTCCTGCCCACGCCACGCTAGGATGTGAAGAAGTGCCTGGAGGCTTTGGACGAGATTGGCGCCCTTCAGGTCACGACCCAGCACCTGCAGAAGCACAGTGAACTCATTGCCACGCTCAAGAAGGTGGAATCACTCAACTGATGATCAACTGAACGATACAACAAGACGAGCCGCTGCGTCCGTCTCAAGAAGTAATGCGCGATTTGTGTTCTAGATTCGCAGGTTCAAGGCCAGCCAGGACATCATGGACAAGGCCACCATGTTGTATAACAAGTTTAAGAGCATGTTCTTGGTTGGAGAGGGGGACTCTGTGCTCAGCCAGGTGCTCAACAAGAGTCTAGCGGAACAACGGCAGCACGAGGAAGCCAAGAAAGGAGCGCTGAAGAGAGTGGAGCAAGCCAGAGAAAACAACTCAGGTACAGGAGATCAGGAAGTCAGGTGTTTTTAAGCTGGTTATAATACATTAAAAAGTAAAATGTCAGAAGAATCCCAAAATCATAGATAAAAAAAGATGCACATAGAGGAAAGACATAGTCTGCTACTCCCTAAACAAATGTCTCGCACATCAATCTTTGTGTTTCTGTTGATTCAGCAAACACACTTTTTCATTTAATTGTTAAGGCCTACCTGCTGTGTGTGTGTGTGTGTGTGTTAGTTATAATACTTAAAATAATTTCTAATAAAAATATTACTAGTGGGCTATTTCAAGATGGTGGCACTACAGAACTCATCGTGTAGCCGTGAGAGAGATGGCTTGGTCAGATATTTAACATCATGAGGCCTGTCTGCTGCTTATTACTAAATCGGTTATGATCGGCTGGCTCACATATCCAAACCAACCAAAAAGCTGGGACATTAAAGCTCTGTGCCTCAGTCACTTCCTCCTCTCCACGAGGGCGTCTCAGGATCTCTGTGGTTGACCTTCTCAGTAGGAGCACAGACGGTAATTAAAGATCTGCAGCCACATCCATTTTTCCTTCCTGCTCTCCCACTGAAGCGACGCCCTCCGTGAAAGTTCTCTTTCTAGAGTAAGGCATGCCGAAAGGATGGAAAATCCTGTTTATCGCCGTACGGTCTGCAGCGAGGCATGTGTCATCACATGCTCCTGTTGAGTGGTTTTAGGTTCCGTCTAACTGAGAGAGTGTGTGTGTGTGTGTGTGTGTGTGTGTGTGTGTGCGTGTGTCGCTCTGTCAACCGCCTACAGACAAAATGACGAATGGTGACATCAGCCCTGAAGAGAAGAAGCAGGAGGCCGACAGAGAGAAGCTTCTAGAAGATCCAGCGGCAGGAGAAAATCACAGGTAGTTTAACCCTTACACAGACCACCACTGCTCCACCTGTAGGTTTGTGTGGGAATAAGTTCTCTCGGTTCATTTCTATCACTGTCAGTGGCATGTTTCAGAAATCCACCATTGCTTCGTAACATAATTAGCCCTCAAATGGCAAACATCTGAAACTAGGTTGTATCTTTAGTTTCCTTACTTTCTTTCTTTTTCTCATTTTCCAACAATGTGTAAGTCCATCTCGATGCTTGCAACAATTTTCTGTATATGGAGCTCACTTGCAAGCTAATGCTAGATTAGTCTTGTTGTTTGTACCAATTACACAATATATTTAGTAGCTACAATTATTTAATTAATTGATTTGTTATTTTCTTTGAACTTGAATTCTCGGATTCCAGCTCCTCAAATGTGAATATTTTCTGGTTTATTTGGTTTTCTATTGATATATAGTAAACTTAATATCCACAGTCCTTGTTCACCATTTTCTGACATTTTAAAAAACAAAAAAATGTCTATTTGTTAATGATTAGTTGCAATCTTTTTGCTAATCTTTTGACCAACTTGTACTTGGTTGGAGAGGGAGACCAACTTTTCTGTTGGTCTTTCTTTTATAATCACTCATTGTTTTTTTTTCTCATTAATTGTTTTTACAAATACAATTCATTACTGTTGCAGGGCAGATGTTGACTGTAATGTAAGAACACATCACCCAGAGCAACAGTATGACTCACTGATGCAACTGTAATAGATTTAACAATTGATTTTAACCTCTATTGTAGAAAGTAAGGCTGTATCAGACTGTGGCTGCACTTGTTAGTATGATCCATTCAGACAACAGGAAACAATCCATTTCCACCACTACCATGTCTACGTCTAATACAGTCCAAACTTCACATCTAATTAATGTACTTTAACTGTTCATTCATACTGCAGTGCCCCAAAAGCCCAGGAGGAGTCCACCTGAGTGTCCTACATGCCTGAAGACAAGATGTTTGCTGCTGTACTTTTGACCTTTGTCCAATCTGGGCTCACCAACTGGGATCCTCCTGTCCAGTTACTTCTCATGACTGACAATGATCACTTGTGTCCAGTTTAATTATTGTGTTCGCCAGTGTTGCTGCTTAAAGATTAAGACTGACTTCATATTTTTATTTTTTTACTTGTGTAATCCGTACCTTTTCAGATAACATGTCACAGATTTGTCACATCGGTTATGTAAAGAGGTAAATACGTGTGAATCTGCAGCACTGTGAACTTTGACCTTGATGAGCATGCTTACACAGAAGGGGTAGTACCGTTTGGTCCTTATTTTCCGATTGTAGTCATGTTTAATTTCTTATGACATTTACAAACTCAACTGATTGATCTTTGTTTTACTTACAGATAATCGGCTGTAGTTAGAAGCACCTTTACTATGCCTAATAGTGGCTGTATTAACATTCTCTAAAACCTGTTTCTTATTTCCTAGATACATATTCATAAGATACAGAGAGAAAAGTTTGCCAACAGTTTTTCCAAGGAAATGCTTTATTTTCAACCTGTTCAAGTGTCTTTTAAAGCTGTTTTTTTCTTTTAAACGTGTGTAAATAAGAGTATTTTTCTGCCTATCTTTAAGCATCCAGTAATAAAGTAGTATGTATAGTACAACATTGTGTCTTTAATTTTACATTAATTCCCCACAATGAAACATTTGGTAATCTGTTGTGGAAGTTAAGAAAAATCAAATATTGCAGCTTGTATAGAGCACAAAGAACTGTCTACGGCTCTGAAATCCCACATTGAAACTGAATTTCAGTAACCATGAATACATTAATATAACATCCTGAGTGGCAGCATGGAAATTGTTTCCTGTGAAGTATGCAGTGTTTATCTTAAATATAAAAATTTAAGATCTAAAATACATTAAATTAAATATAGCACTTATTTCACACTCATACTGGTAAGGGTAAAACATCTAGTTGGGATAAGGAAAAACAAATTAAAACTTTCACAGTCTAGTGGTGATTACTGGCAGGGATCTTCCCACCAATCACTGGAGCCGATGTTTATTGCATCAATGTGAATAAGCTTTCCTATGGAAAAATTTCATAACCCAGTAAAAGGTCTTACAGAGTATTGTTTATTTTAAACAAAAATATAAAGCATCATTCTGCAAAAACACAAAATATACATTTCTCCAACAAATATAAAAAGCTTTAAACTCATATACAACATTAAATGATTTTAGCAGTTCATTAGGGAAACCCACTAGTTGAAGGCACCGCGGTCCACATAGGGATAAGCCAGGAAATCTCCCAGCTTGTTGCCTTCAGCGTCGTAGTGAAGCATCCGGAAACATTTGTCACAAAATAGACACGGATCACTTGGCGCGAACTGGTCACCAGTAGTGTACCATCTGTAAAAAATAAATAAATAAAATCAGTTATCTTGTAATTGCAAAAAGTTCTGTTTAATTTGTTTTTGCTTTTAACAAACCTGCAGATGAAGACGTGGCACACGGCACACTTCTGGGTGAGGACTCTGTGCTTGTGCGTGAGCAGGGGATACAGCTTCTTATCCAGACAGTCGTTCTTATGGCTCAGCCTGCGACGTGCAGAGGTTATTTCTTAAGAGGCCGTAAATGGCGGGATGACGGATTCGTCTCACATTCTGGATGCTAAGAACTGCTCTCATGTGGTCAACAATGAATTAGCTCACAGTCGTCATCTATGAAAGTGCTGGAATCAGACCGGCTTTTAAGTGTCCGGGACACTCATTTAGCTCCGTCTTGTGAGAGCACCGCTGGCCGACATCAGCAATATTGTGGTAATCAAACCACCATATATAATTGTAGTACAACAGAATAGTTCATTAAGGTAAAGGGTATGATCTGGGATTACATTTACCATAGGAGCACATGAGCTGCTAATCTGAAACAAGCGGCTAATTCACAATTAGTCGCATGAAGCTGAAATGGCCCTGAACTCTAATTATATGGGAATTTTATTGTGGTATATTTGTACTTCACTGACCAAGCTTGAGTTCATTAACCCAGAAACACATGAGCAGAACAAAAGAAAATTCATTGATGACTATTTTGAAATTAATTCAGCATTAAATTAATTTATTTCATTAGCTTTTACTGGTTGCAGCTTCTCAAATTTGAGGATGTCCATTTTATATTATGGACAAAACAAGCAGTCTGGAAATATAACAGTATTTATTACTTATTGACAAATTGTAAAAGGTGAACTTGTACAGCACCGACCTGACGTCTGTGATGATGACAAGATGTTCGCAGTCTCCCTGATGACAGTACAGGTACGGGAAGCCCACTTTTATTCTCAAATCCACTAACCGGGTCTCCTCCATCTTGGCTTGTGTGTAGGGTGGGAAGTTTCGGCTTTTCGCCCATTCGATTGTAGTTCTGCACACACCCAAAAAACGTTCATCACTTCATAGTGCGGTTAGGTTTTAAGTAGCTTTATGTCTGCCTATCTATAAAGGGAGGAATCTTTGTATGTGAGTCTTATATCTGGAGGATCAATGTCACACCTGCCAGGGGTGTCACAGTGTCAAGATTCAGTGCAGTTTGCTCATGTGGCAGCACAATAACAATAAAACATTCACATTTTGACCTGTCACTTTTGAACCATATGTCTCAGATTCAACATTTTTCCTGTACTCTGTAGGTCCAGACAAATCTGTCCATATAAGCTTGATGTAACTGTGATTTTTTTTTTAACCTTCCAAAAAAAACTGTCCTTTCTCCTGAACACTTTGTGCTATCGAGTAGTTATGATGTCTGAGTGAACATTACAAATTAGGCCTTTTTAGTCTTTCTACACCAAAGCCTTGCCATGCACTTTGGAGCATTAACGTAAATCAGATCCCCATTGATAACTGTAAGGTTGTGTTTTTTTTTTTTTTAACTACAATGAAAAAGAAGAGAACACTTATTGTGTTTTTTTTTTGTTGACACTGCAATATCACTTCTCCAGGTTGTTAAAAGTGCTTTTTGTCTGACAGAGAATGGTGTAATAGTGAAGGCTTGTGTGTAGACCCATTAGGTTGCAGTTACTGGACTGTAACTGGACTGAAATAGATGTCCTCCTTCCACATTTGGCTTTCCCCACCAGACCAGTGTCTGCTGGAAAGTTGTTTCTGTATGTGACGTACATTTAATAAAGAAAAAACAAGAGGAGAAGCAGAACTATTACCTGCTACTACTTACATGCTGATGTCCTGACACTCGACAAATCGCATGTCGTTGTAGAAAACTCCTTCCAAGTAAAAGAAAGCTGACTTGTAATGATCCTGAAACAGAACACAAGAAAATATTACAGCTATGCATTTGTGAATTATTTGCATATAGAGACTAAATAAAATGACTTATTCACAGAACATGCTGCAGTGAGGCCACTGCAAGTAGCCTTCACTTGCTGTAAAGTCTGTTGCTGTCCTGGCGACACATGGAAGCTGCCATGTGTCCTGTCACCTCGTCCTCCACAAACCTTACAATGCAATATATTTCGGTTATCCTATTTAATGGCAGATTTAATCTTTCCTGTTTTCTATCCCGTGCACAATTCATCTATTGCATGTCATCCTACCCGTCTTGGAAAAGAAATCCCTCCTCTGTTTTCTCTTCCCTGAGGTTTTTCCTCTTTTTTTTTTTTTAAATTAAAAGGATTTTTTAGGGAGTTTTTCCTTGTATGATGTGAGGGGTCTAAGGAAAAGGGATGTGGTGTTGCTGTTGTACAGACTGTAAAGCCTGTTTTTGGGCTACACAAATAAAATTGACTTGACAGAATCCATCCACTTTCTGCACCCATTGATTCCTTACTAGGATCACAGGGGTCTGTTTGAGCCAATCACAGCAGGGATACACCCCAGACAGGTCGCCAGCCTATCATGGGGCACACACACACTCATAACTTCAGGCAATTGAGAGTCTCCAATTAACCTCAGCATGTTTTTGGACTGTGGAGGAAGCTGGAGAACCCACGGTGACATGCTGCTGTTCCGTCTCTTAACAGACTCTTCAGAAGTAAATCAGGTTCTTAGAATGAGAATCAAATGAGAGATCATTTTTGCTCGGATCCTTGCGTGCAGAGTGTGACGAAGCATGTGGCAAGAGTTCTGGGAAAATCTTGCAGCCCGTGTTTAAAATAAATAAATAAATCACACCAATGTGCACAATGCTCACTTTGCTGATGAAGTCCGGAGCCATGTCCGGCGTGTTGCTGAACTCGCCGCACACTTGCAAGTCGCTGGTGCAGCAAATGGCGTCGCGGAGGTCTGCCAGGCTGTGGGAGCCCAGCATCAGCAGAGTCGTGTGGGGTCTGATGTAGTTAAACTGAGCAGGAAGGGAAAATGGAGAAATGGACGGTGACAATCAGGGGGGGGTAAAAAAAAAGAAGATTTAGACAAGTTAAGGGCATGCTGACGGAAGCCAGAGAATAATGGATGCTCACTTTCTCAAAAACGGCTGGGTGGTAGACGTTGATGCTTAGAATGACTTCTCCTTCAGGGACCGGGTCACACGCTTCTTCAGCATTCCTACCAACAGTTAGTCGCTCCTACAAATCGCAGACAGGATGCATTACTCTTGAAATCCATTGTGATCTTATTGAGCATTTCTCAAACACTTCAGTGCACTCACCAGTTCATTTGCGTAGAGGTCGTGTCTATTCTTGGAGATTTTTAACGAGGCTCTGTAATCCTGCTTTTTCCTCCTTTCTCTGTTAAACAACAGCACACAACAGTAGATTTTACCCTGCCTACAGGCCTCTAGGAAACACATGCTACTAATGGAAGCTGTGGCGGTAGAGACTTACACCAGCGTTTTCAGTGTCGCGTCCGGAGGTACGACCTCTGTGTCCGGCTGCTCATCCTCAGGGTGACAGCGGAGTGAATCCAGACTTGAAAAAGAAAAAGACAAAAATAGTCGTCTGTGAAAAATACTGTGCTCATACTAGTCACATACTAATCACAGTAGTCGTCAGTGATGGAAAAAGTTTCCTGATCCTTTAGTAAAAGAGTAAAAGTGAAAAATGCTACTTTAGTAAAAGTTCATATACGGGACAATGCCAAAACTGTCATGTGACATAACCCTAAAAACTTGGTAAATCATTTTTTTTTTACTTTCTCATCTTGTATGATGAGTTTAATGCAGGTAAAGTATTACAGAAACAGTAGTCGCCTAGTAGTCGTTGTCTTGGTAACAACCAATAAGGATCCAAGTAAATCAATATGTCAGTGTGAACGTGAAACAGAATGTGTGTGTGTGTGTGTGTGTGTGTGTGTGTGTGTGCGTGTGTGTGTGTGTGTGTGTACCTGCAGACGGATTTGAGTTCAGTCATCATGTCCTCACTGACACGCATCTGCTCAGCGAAGCGCGCGTGAAACGCGTCCTCGTGCTCCTCCTGGTAGGTGACGTCACGCGGCTCGAGCCTCTTCAGCCACTCGGTCCTGAACGAGTCGATGTGAAACACCTTGCTGTTCGCATCGGCGTACTCGTAGTCCGGGATGTTGGTGATGGGATCTGCCGCTTGTTTGGACGCCATCATCCGTCTGTGCGAAGAGCTGCGCCTGCGCTGCGCGCTGAGGATTGTGGGTAACGTAGTTTTTGTATTACAGGCAGCGGCAAACAACGAAAACTGGACTTCAAAATAAGACATATTGGAATAATGTTTATTTTACGTAGGAATGATGAGGAAGTGTATAATTATTAATAAAAAAATCGCGATTTTACTTATTTATGCATCTTTTATTCTTCTTCACTAGGATCACAGGGGTCTGCTGGAGCCAATCCCAGTGTACAAGCAGATACATCCCACACAGGTCACCAGTTTATCATGAATCTCACACACTCACACCAGTCTCCAGTTAACCTAAGCATTTTTTTGGATTGTGGGAGAACCTGGAGGAAACTCAAGCAGACACAGTAGGACATGCAAACTCCACACAGAAAGGTCCCACCTTAAGGCCTTGAACCTGTTACCTTCTTGCTGTGAGGCAACAGCCATTTAGCTCGCTGTCTAACAATCTTATTTATTCATCCAACCATCTATCCATCCAACAATCCATCCATAACTAAATGTACTAACTGCAAGCAACCACAACAAAGTTTTTGGCTTCGAAATTGAATGGTACATCTTAACAATAAAGGCTAGAATGTATCTGGTTAGCACATAGATCATGGCAGATATTATATAGTGCACATAGGCACACAGACATAAAGAAGAAGAGCAGCAGCATACAAAACTAATTAAAGACAGATAAACAGATACCAACAACGCCAACAATTTGATTTGCCAAACAAGGAAAAAAGTTTATGATGATCATTCCTGCAACATTGAGTCAAGAACAAACAGAAATAGTGCAGATCATTGCCTTAGCATTCCAAAGGCAGGTTTACCCTAACTAACAGACACAGGATGGGATTACATTTCCCTGTGATTACATTGTGAAAGATTGATTAACATTGGCTAATTGGCTAAAGGGCTGAATTTATCTTCCCAGTGATGAGATTAAAAGAGTTTCCTTATTCACAGAGGTAATAGTTGTCTATACAGTGCCCTATACAAATAAAGCTGAATCAGTTTTTTTTCTACACCATGTATGAACTGACTCATTGGATTGGGCTATTCACAGTGATGTAGACTGACTCTAATGCCATTATTTATTTGATCATATTTTTTTCAAATTGTCACTGCAGCTGGAGATCTCAGGGAGGCAAAACTCTTTAGGCTCCCTATTAGCTTATAGCCTTTTTTGAATGATGGTATTTGTTGTAAGTATTTATTTTGTCTTGTTTATATCTTCAATTTTGGATCCGAAAAATGTGCTACATCATGCTAAATGTGCTAAATTATATATATATAGTTTGCAAACAATTACAAATTAAGACCACTTCTATGCATTCAGAGACAATAAAGTAGAAATAAACTTTACAGATTAAAATGCATTTCAGCAGGATAAATTTAAAACCAGCAGGAATAATTAGTTATGCAGGAACATCACATGCATGTGGAAAATCAGAAATGGCAACAATCTCCAAGTAAAGTTTGCTGTCGGAGTGGAGTTAAACCATTGCTGACATGGAGCAGCTGAGGAGTCATCCTGCAGATGATCTCCTCTTCCTTTCCTCCTCCTCCTCTTTCTTCTACCTTCTCCCGTGCTTTTTTGACACCCGTCCACCAGGTGCCCTGAGTGCAGCCAGACCTGTGACTTCTGCACCCAGCTGCATCAAGTCGCTCATTATGTGTAGTGCATTTTGGAACTGGAGGTGGATAAATATAAAAGAAGCAGCGGGGAAAAATCAGAGAGACAAAGAAAGGTATGAAAAAAAGATCTTTTTGGTAGAGATTTGGACACAGTTTGTTTGTGTGCAGACATGATCTGGAGATATCTGGTAAATGCTGTGATGAGAGGTGCAGCAGCAGAAACTGTGGAAAAAGAACTGTGAAGTGTAATCTGTGTTGGGGAAGAAGTCATGAGGCACACTGTTCAAGGAGAAATGAAGAGATGAGGATCAGATCCAAATGAAGGCTTAACCCTGAGGAATGAATGAAAAGATTCAGGAAGCAGCCTCAAGGAAAAACAAATCTGGTAGAAAGAGCATGATGAACATTGTTTTGTGTAAGGATGAAATTAGGTTCCTAACATTTCTGGCCATGGTGATTAACTGTGCTAACATAGATAGTTCATGATGCAGTAAAAGTGAAGGCTGTTTTTCAGAGAGAAAAAATATTAGAAAATGGGATAAGGTATGTGGAGGAACTTCATTTATGTATTTTCCTAAATGTAAAAAAATCACTGATGATTATATGCACTTTATTGGGTCACCTTGTTAGTGTTTCGGTTGAACTAAAATAAAAAAGGATTACACGTGTCCAGTTATTAAACTGTTCTCTGTACACTCTTTAATTGGTTTCACACACTTTGTTTTTGCATCGGGTTGTTAAAAGTAGTCCATGCTTGTAGGTGGCTTGATCTTAAAAATAAAAAATCCAGACGTAATATATCTCATAAAGAGTAAAGGCATGTCAGCTTGTGAGGAACATGTGCATGTATGTATGAATAAAATATATCTATATGCATATACTGTAATGGTGGTGTGTGAAATGAGGAGACAAATTTGTGGGCTGGCTCTGAGAAATGAAGCACACCCCTCGTTCCTTTCCCTATAAATATCTGATTGTGGGAGGTCAACGTATCACTTTTGTCTCCCAGTCAAGAGAGCAATTTACAAACTGAGGCTGTTAAAAAATCTGCTGAGCAAATCCATTCATTCTCTTATTTGGAGAAAAGTAGCACAACACTTTGTTGACTCAACTTCCACTGTCGATTGGAGACGAAAAGCAACTCATTGCACAGGTATTGTTTCTGCATCTTCTTTGTAGGTGTGTAATGCAATTTTCATAGTTAAGTTTTAAAATAATGACTTTATTTACTGTTGTTTTTTGTGTTCGCATTATTCAAGTATAGGATAATTAAAGGAAATCAAGCTGTTATTCTTAATCAGCTCATTATATTTTTCTTTTTTTTTTACACACATGTAATCATCAAAGCTTTGCTTAACAAAACATGCAAAATCAATTACACGTTTAGGCAGCTTTAAAATGGAGTTGATGTTTTTCTCTTTTTTTCAGATGGATCCAAACCATTCCAGCGAGGACATGCAGTAAGTTTAATTAAAATGCAGTCATTTGAGTCATTTTTTATGTAGAAGTGTATTGTACACTTTTACAAAACTGAAGATTTACAAAAGTGTATTAGACCCTTTTTTTCTGGGTTTTTATTTAATGAGGTGGTTTTAAGTACCAAAAGTCATTTTAATAAAATGTAATTTCCCATTTTGTGTCTCTAGCTTCTCTCTGGAGAGCTCATAATAATGAGCCGCAGAGTTTCTGAATATGGGCTGTGTGCATTTCTCTGTTGATTGAGCAATTGAAACACCTTCTTTTCATTATCAATTAAAATCCCACTTTCAATGATATGGGACCTTTAATATTAACCGGACATTAAATAAAACTGAATTTGAATATCCCTGGATATTAGACCAACTATGATATTAGATAGATTATACAATATACTCATTGTAGTGTGTGTACATTAACACTAGAGGTCAGTAAAGAGATTTTATGTCACCCTTCTCAAACAATGCATAGAAATAGTTTAACCTTTAAATGACCAACATGCTGCACATTTTAAATCTTATGCAACTTTAGATGAGTTATATGAAAGAGTTGAAAAATTTTGTGTAAGAAATTATAAATGTGCATACCAGGTTAAACAGAGAAGGGAATTGTCTGTGGGATTGTGCCCTGGATTAGTTTCTCTTAATTCTCAGTCGCTTTCATCTGTACTCTTACTTTTTAATGTCAGACATTCATGTGGAAGCCAAATAATGATGCACTACTGTTTTCTACAGAACACCTCAGATGGATTTAGAGAATGCACTGATGGAATGTTCCTCAGCCCTTGACCTTTTTCTGAACAACAGGTTTGCTGACGCATTGGCTCTTTTAAAACCCTGGTAAGTCACTGACACTCATAACAAGCTGCAGCCGTCGCTGTGCTTTGTTGCTTTGTTACTTAAAACTTTGCTTTTGTCCCCTTTAGGAAGAGTCAGAGCATGTACCATGCAATGGGATACAGCAGCATTTTGGTGATGCAGGCAGGTATGACCTTTGACCCAAAGGACATGGACACTGCCATGAGGTCACTAGGAGAATCTCTGCAGACCTGCCAGAGGTATTTGTTAGATCAGCAATATTTTTACAAAATGTCAAGTCTTGTCTTGTTTTCTTTAAGATTACACATTAACAGTGAGACAACATGAGGTGCATTCCGCGATTGGAAAACTGCAGTCATACACACATGATTATTGAGTGCTGTTGACCCTTTACTGTGTGTGTGTGTGGGTTCCCTGACATAGATTCAGAAGGACAACTGGAATAGTGGAGACTTTAACCAATCTGATGTATAGGAAACCAGCTGAGGTACTGACAGAAGGTGAGTAATCTCCTCCTATCAGCTGACACTGCACCATGTTGGTACAGAATTGATTCTAAGGAACCTCAGTCGAAAGTGGACAACTTTGCACTCTATATATTAATCATTTCAGTAGGATTTTTGGTTCTTTAAACCCTATTGCTTAGTGAGACACAATTTTAACTAAACAGAGGACCTTTTTAATAAGGCAGCATTTGAATTATTTTCCTGAATCACATAAAAAAATAAATGAAGTGTCTTAGAGGCAACAGCAACATCCCTGATTTAGTTGCTTTTTCCAAGTAAGAGTCTAAAACCATAAAATATTCAATTAACGGTCATGAATAAAAGAAACGGAAAATCTTCATAAATGAAAGGCTGAAATCAGAAAATGTTTTGCATTTTTGCCTGAAAAGTGATTGAAATGATGAAAGATCAAAAGTAATTGCTAAATACTTCTCCGTTGCCTGACAAATTGATTAATCGTTGCAGCTCAGCTATTCGAGATGACAAAACGATATAAACGCTAGCATAGCTGTTAATAAATGTTTATGTAACATGTAATATATTACTATAAAATTTGCAATTTTGAAATGAAGGTTCTTCTGAAGTATAGCAAGTAGCAAGTTGTTTAACAGAACAGCTCCAACTGTTTATTTCTTCACTAACTATTACAACTATTGTTCTATAATTCACGTCAACAGAGGAGATGCATGCAGAGCTGTGCTACGCTGAGGTGCTGCTGCAGAAAGCGGCTCTCACATTCCTCGACGAGACCATTCTCGGCTTCATCAAAGGAGGGATGAGAATCCGAAACAGTTTTCAGATTTTCAAGTAAGAGGCACGAAGGGGGACTTCTGTCGGAGGAATTGATGCGTTCACACGTCGACATGAATGCACATTGAAGTGTTTATTTGACTGGTGTGTCTCCCCAACCAGGGATTGCCAGGACTTGGCAAATGCTACAAAAGAAGTGGACAGGCTGAAAAGCACGTTTATTCATTTCAAGGGTGGTGTCAACATGGGCATTGGATCATTTAATCTGGTGAGAGCTCACACAGTAGGCCTTATTATTATTATCAATAATTAAAAAAAATCACAATATAACTTAAAGCGATGTAACTAGCCATTTCAAATAAAATATGAATATGAGTTGTATCATGAATCCCTCATCTACTGGTTACTTATTCTTTTATCAGATGCTGTCTCTGCTTCCATCCAGAGTCCTCAGGCTGATGGAGTTTTTGGGTTTCTCTGGAGACAGGGTAGGGGCCATTAGACTAATCAAAGAATGGCTAACATGTCTTGCTTTAGTAAAATGTATAATACACTTAAAGTTGTTTGGTTGGTACCCAAGTGACTTAATTTGCTAATATTTCCACAGGAGCTGGGTTTGTCTGAGTTGAGGGAGGGAGCAGCCAATAACAGCCTGCGCTCGATCCTCAGCACCTTGACTCTGCTGATGTTTCATTTGTACATTACTGTGATTCTGGGTAAGAAAAATAGAAAAAAATTGTCCTCAAAATTATTCAGGTCAGAATGTTTTTTTTTTTTTTTACTGTGATTTTCCTCCTGCAGGGACTGGTGAAGGGAACCTTACTGAAGCTGAAGCCCTGCTGGAGCCTTACACTAAAAGGTTCCCTAATGTAAGCTGTGTGTTTTTACAGTATTGTGTCTGCTACTTTAAATTCCAGTTTGAGATAATTAACAATAGAAGAATATTTATGTAATGCACGGCATAGCTCATTTAGTAGTGATCAATTTAAATTGAATTGTGCAAACCTTTAGAAATAACGTACCGCAGCAAAACCATTTCCTAAGATTGATTAATTGTGTGTGTGTGCGTGTGTGTGTGTGTGTGTGTAGCTTCAATGAGAGTTTGGTTGAATTTTATTGATTCTGACAGCAGCCGATGTTCCCTTTGCTAAATGCAATGTTTTTTGAATAAATGTAGTTGCATCTTGTCCACAGGGAGCACTGATTCTTTTCTACACTGCTAGAATTGCTTTGCTCAAAGGAGACTTCACGTTTGTGAGTACTACTAATGTGTACCTGAACTGTGTCTACAAAAGTAACCTTTTTTATTGACTTTTGGTGAAACTATAAGCCTATACATCTGTGTATTTTTTTTTTCCTCCAGGCAGAGGAGACGTTCCTGTCCTGTATCACAGCCCAGGAGGAGTGGCATCAGATCCACCACCTGTGTTACTGGGAGCTGATGTGGTGCTACTCTTTTGAACAGAACTGGAGGGAGGCCTATCGCTATGCTCACATGCTCTGCAAAGAGAGCAAATGGTCCCAGGTATCCATGTGTAGCCTCATCTCCCTTTGCCATGTCATCTATTGTCTGCCTCCCTTTTTTTTTTTCTTTAAACTTCTCTTGACAAGCTGTTTTTTCTCTTTTCTTGTAGGCTGTCTACGTATTCCAGAAAGCTGCCATCTTGAGCATGCTCCCAGAGAAAGAAGTCACTCAACTGGGAGAAAATATTGTGGAATTATTCAGGTGTGCATTGGGAGATTCTAGAGAAGTGTGTTGTTATAAATGCTATTTGTATTGATACAGTAAGTGTGTAACATGGTTTGTAGGCAGGTGGACGGTCTCAGAATGAGAATCGCTGGAAAGTCGATTCCAACGGAGAAGTTTGCAGCAAAGAGGGCTCAGCGGTACGCTTCCCCTAATCCTGTGAAACTAGTGGTTCCTGCTCTGGTGAGGACATGTGCACTTCTCTATTTTCATTGAAACGTGTCACACCGCCGCGTTTTTTAAACAATCATCTTTACTTGTGTTTACAGGAAATGATGTATGTGTGGAATGGCTTCACAGTTGTAGGCAAAAGACCTGAGTTGACTGAAAGCATCTTGACCACTTTAGAGCAAGCAGAGGAGCAAATTAGAGAAGATCCAAGTGAGTAGAACAGTACAACTTTTAAAAAAAAATTTTCTGGTTAGTAAACCTATCTAACATTATGTTGTGAATGTGTAGACCCCTCCGTGTATCATCTGAGTGACCAGTGTATTGTCCAGCTGCTGAAGGGCTTGTGTCTAAGACAGTTGGGGCGTCTGGTTCAGGCCGAGCTCTGCTTCAATTATATCATTTCCAGGTGAGGTCAACTAATGCATGTACTGATTATATCTGTAATGATAATACTTCAGCTATAGCTATTGCAACTTGAAAATCTAACATCTTACTGACTATATTTTACAAAGAAAATGCCATCAGAATTATCCTGTGTAGTGTATAAATATTGATTTATTTATATTTTAATGCTGTCATTCATTGTCCATTAACTTACCAGTTACTTTCTAATATTAACAATACCAGTGAATACTTTTTCACATCCACACTCTTGTACTTGCTTGGTTAAAATCAGCAACCTATACACTTTATCATTTTAATTATGTGGAAAATGTTTTGTTTTTCATTTTTCAGAGAAAGTGATATTAAGTATGACAACTACCTGGTGCCATATGCTACGTATGAGCTGGGCCTGCTGTACAAGCAGAAAGGTGATATCGACAGGGCGATTGCCCTGATTGAAGCGGCCAGGTAAGTTTATTTATTTATTTATTTATTTATTTATTTATTTTTCCCCTCTCCACTTCATCCAGAGATTTCACAGTCACACTTCCTTTCATGCAATAAAATGTTTGCTTCTGGACAGAATCTTTTTTCAAAATCAAAAGAGGAATTCAGAAGGCCTTAATGATAAATCACAATACACAATTTGAGTGAATATTTGGCTAAAATGCTGTGGTGTTGAGCAGTAGTAGTATCTCTCTGCTACCTAATAACACACAGAGCTAATGAGTTATTTTAATTTGTAGGATGAACTACAGAGACTACGACATGGAATCAAGGCTACACTTCCGCATCCATGCAGCACTCAACACCATGGGCTCCTTTTCAGCCAAACTTCCACCTTCACGTACCCCAGCTTAAAAGACCCTATAGCATGAATCTTAAACCTAAAAAACGGAGAGGGGAACAACTGTCTCCTGAGCCTGTCCGCCGCTGTCATCCTTGGGACTATACTTGAAATCCTCCGGATGGACACCTTGCCATCAGCCCCTCGATAAAACTACACAAATGCTGAGTTGCAGCCCTGTGAAATTTTATACTGACTCAAAAATAGAGTAAGAATAGTGAAGACATGGTTATTTCCTAATACGGTAATTAAAATCAGGGCAGTATAAATCCAACTGGACACAAATGAAATGCTTGGATCAAAAAGAGAATAAGCATGAGTTTCATATTCTCTTTAAAAACATTTTTTTCTATAAAGTCCTGAATAATATCCAGCTTGGGACTGATCCACTTGTCTTGTTTAGGGTTTATACAGGAGACTCAGTTGGCTACATTTCAATGATGATAACTAAAGTAAGGCCTGGTCCTGTTTCAAACTGATCTTTTTATAAATATCTCTTTTCCTAGTGCAGTGTAAATCAGTCTGCTCTAAAATGAGCTATTTACTGAATAAATCACATAAATTAAGCTGTCATGTTTCATTACTATAACAGTGATGCGAGTCTGCAAACTCCCCAAAATCCTTAACAGCTTTCCGAAGGCACTGATTGTATGATGAATTGATGTTCAAGCACATGCATACACAACATAATTAAAATAATATTTTGTTAATGTAGAATAAGTTTTAGATCTTTATCTTGTAAAACAATGGGAGCAAAAACTTGTTTTTATATTTGTGCTCAGTATATATATATTTAAGTCACATTGAATGATGATGTTTAAATTATGTGTCCCCAGTCTGTGATATGCAGCCATAGATGGCCACACATCTCCATATGCTGCATGTCTCTGCTCTTGTAAAAATCAGTTTTGTCTCTTCATCTTCAAGTTTCGCAAAGATTGGATTTGTATTTCACCATCTAATATTATTGTTGTTTTGGTTTGTTGATTGATTCTTTTGTTTTTTGACCAGTGCAGGTCATAATATCTTAAATTAGCCTTAATAAAAAACAAATTGTTGGAAACATTTGGGGACACTGGGTGTCTTTTTCAAAGTAAAAGTATGATGAGTTAGATGCACTCCCCACTCTTTACAGCAGGCTGTTACTACACTGGAGCTGTCAGTGCGGCTGCTGCTGACCACGTGGTGCGTGTGGTGATCAGCTGACCCTGCCGGGGGGGGAAGAGGAAAGAAGATGGAAGGGAACAGGGACGAGGCGGAAAAATGTATACAAATAGCGTTGAAAGCCATCGAAGCCGGCGCCAAGGAGAAAGCGGTGAAGTTTCTCAACAAAGCCGAGAAGCTGTTCCCGACTGACAAAGCCAAAGGTAACGCTGCCCGGCCGCCCCGGAGCTAGCTAACGGAGCGGAGGGACACACCGCGGAACGACCCCGCAATCACTGTGTGTCTTAACGTTCCTGGGGGTTTTAATCTCACAGGCGGTCACCTGTTGATTATTGTATAACTATTACAAACGCTTCATATGTGGGTCAATAGAATAGTGGTATAAAGCACGTAAATCCCGCTGAGAGGCATATCCGAGTTAGCTAATTGTAGCTAGGCCTAGCGGCATGTTGGCTAATACAACTTGCGCTTCGGTGTTTAATTGTTTCCCCTTGTATATAAAGGTTAAAACGATGAATTAGGTGATAGTCAGCTATGAAGTCCGCTATCAGATAAGAACTGTGATGTTCCAGAGTACCGTGGCTAACACAAGCTAACGCTAGCTAGCTAACATCCCTTTAAAAAAAAAACGTCAAACCACAGGAGATGTGTTGCTGCTAGCTCGGTTATTGCTGCTTAAAGAGGCCGTGGGGTTTGTGGAGAAGTGTGTGAGGGCAGACACAGCAGACGAATGTAGGACAGTGTGTTCATGCTGTCCAGGCCACACAGCCTCACTGCCAATCCTTTAATTGAATGATTTACCTGCAGACAGCCTCAAAGTGGAGGCTAATCCCGGAGCCATAACTGTGTGCCTAACTCTAAACAGCGCAGACATGCACACTCACTATTTCGAATGAATGAACATCCAAACGTGTTTTGTTTTCTTGCTCCTATCAATCCTCCTGTTCACGCTGACCATTAGAAGATCCCCTCATAAGTGCATTATAAAGGGATCTTCCAATGCTCATCAAATCCACAAGCTGCCGCCTGTGGAACAAGGTTTTTAAAAGTTTATCCGACGCTAATATGATGCTTCAGTTGTCAGAATGAGTCAAATCCAGTGGATATGCTTCCACGTCGGTCTTTAGTGCCAAATTCTCTCTCTTTCTCATTGCTTCAGCTCCTGAAGAAAACGCAAAGAGGGAATTTGAGGCAAAAAAACACTGTAAATGTGCCAGCTAGCCACTTGATATGATTAAATCAGACTGCTGAAGCCTCGTAAGCTTCAACTTTTAAACAGATTTTTGTGTGTGGACACACTGTGGAGTCTTGTATTTGCCACTTATGAACAGGAGGAATTTTTATAGCATGGAAAACCTCTTTCATTAAACATTTGGGAACCTGACTGTTGTTTTAAGGCTTGGAAAAATTAGAACCCTTTCTTTTAACTTGCACATATGTGGCCGCTGGGGTTGTTAAAATTTTAACTCATTACTTGAACTGTAAGCTAGTGAGATGCCACTTTTCTGATTGACTTTGTGTGTTAGTGTGTACAGTATAAATATAATTAATTACCTAAGCAGACGTCATGATTAGAAGTGCAAATATATGGCAACCAGAACACAAAATAGAAAGCAAATGTTTGCTTATAACTGTTCATATCTTTGTAGATTCCTTGGTAACAGGCTGACGAGAGTAAAAGACGTACGATTTTTCATTGTGATAATCAAATTACGCATCTGTCTTTGTGTTGGTCATGTTATCTTCTGGGTCTCTTTGTTTTCTAGAGTGTGAATAAAGAAAACAAAGGAACGATCTGATTGCGCAAGTAGAATTTAATTTATATGCATTTGAATTATTTAAAAAAATCCTGGGGGGTGTAGCAAAGGATTGTCAGAGTTCTGACACACTCAAATATTTAAGAATTCACTGATAGAACAGGAAAAAACACAACAATTCTCACTACTGAAATTCGAGCCTTCAGTCAGAAAGTAAATAAACGGTGAACACAAAACAGGAAAACATTAACGCCAGTAGATTTGCAGTCTGTTGGTTCCTCCTTTGACCAGCTTTGCAGCTACAGCTGCTTGACGCCTCTCCTGCTTACAGCCTGCAAATCTTAGTATCTGCAGAAGGGGGATTTTATCATTGATGCAAAAGGCCTGACGATGTGGGAAGAGAGGAACTGGCAGTGAGGGGGGGTTACATGCTCACTGTGGCTCTAGCATTGAGCGACCCGGACGCAGTACATCACATCTTCTGATGTTGCGGTGGAGCGGTTACAGGATGAGGCCGGTCAGAGCAGCACCTGCATACCAACATTACTCACGGCAGATTAGAGCTCAGTAGCCACATGGGTGTTGTGCCCATATCATAGGGAATCATCATCTTTGTGGAACTGTCTCTGAGTTGTCTGGCATCGACTGGCTCAGTTCACGCAGCTCAGTTCAGCTGTTAAAGAGGGAAGAGCATAACAAGTATAACACCAAATTGTATTGTATTCTATAAGCTTTAACTGTTGATCACTTTTGGCAAGTAGGCTTGTTGCAAAAAATTCTATTCAGGATGGGGAAAAGCTTGTATAATGTCAGTGCAATACAAAGCATAACCATAAAAATATTTAAGTAAAAATTATACTGTGCACTGCTGATGTTATCCTATGTATTAAGTAGCACTTTGGAAAAAAGGGGGATTAGGGTCATGTAAAGCCTGCGACTAATATTATCACATGACCTCTGGTGAAAAATGGTAGGCAACTTGCAATGAGAGTTTTTTTTCACCTAAAATTAAATTATGGACAGGAGACAATCAGAGACGACCTCTACAACTTTTACAAATTACTAGATGTCCTAATTTAACACAAGTCCCGTGCAAATAGGGCTTAAGGGGGAACAGATCTGTGCTTCTGCTTCATGAACTTTTACAATGAAAAACGCATTGGCAAACATAACTGATAAAGGCATCTATCTGTGCTGGCAATCCTGCTGCTTCTGCTGTAAATTGAATTGAAGACAACTGTAGGGACACTGCAAATAGGAACAAAACAACACATTAGACTTGTTATTAAAGTGTTTTTTTATGATTTAAAAGTCATCCCTACCTGTGTTGAAGGCATATTTTGTATATTTGTTACTGCAGAGAACATCCAAAAATAAAATGTATCATTTCATTCATCTTGATTGAACTACTGGTGCCAGTTTACTACTAGATGTACTACAACATATATATATATATATATATATATATATATATATATATATATTTACGTACAGCCATTTATGTACAGCCATTTAGAATTCACAACAAGCAACACTGATTGTAAGTGAGGTGTCATCATTAACCATAGTTGTTAATCTACTGATCTCGTTCATCATCCACTAGCAGTAACCTGCCGTATAGTCATGTTGAGCCAGTTTACATGGCGATCATGCATGATTTACTAAGAAAATCTAGTCCTTATGAGATGAAATGTTGGCCAGGGAAAGAACACGGAAATCAAATCCAAGTTGTCATGTGTTCTGGAGGAAAGACAATAAATATATAAAAGACATGCTTTAGTTAGTATGTGTTGTGTGCATATTTGTCCATTGAAAATGATCATTGCCATCTGATCTCTGTGCCTTAATACTTTCACCTGGTTCACACAGTGTTACTCTAAAGTGTTTCCATCTGATGATTGAAGGCAGATGTAAAAAGAACATGTTTGTTCTTGATTTTGCTCTGCATGAGTGCCAAGTATATAGAAAATCTATTTAGTTGGATGCTCTCCTAGTTTGGGTACAGCATTTTTCATTGTATGCACTAAGCTTTAAATGAATATCTATTTAAAGGATTTGGTACTGTTCCAGCTTTTTTGTGACTCTGTTGTGTTGGTTTTTAGAGAGCCTGACGGAACCTCCCAAAAGGATTCAATAATGTCGTACCAAATTATAATATATCGTTAAGTCTATCTGTCTTAAAAATCTAACTTTCTGCAATGAGGAACCTTTTTTGTGTATGATTTTCAGACAAATTTCTGATTTTTGCATGTACATTTAGAAACGCTGGAGATAATAATTTAACTCATCTTTAAGCCTATGACTTTCTCCTCTCCTTTACAGCCTTGTTGGATACATTAACGAAGAATGGCAGCTCGGCGGCTAATGGTGCATATCGTAGGAGACCAGCAGACAGCTCAGAAAGCACTGGGGCTCAGACAGAAAGGGAAAGCCAAGAGTCAGGAGGAGGTGACTCATCGAAAGGCTTCACCAAAGACCAGGTTGAAGGTGTACAAAGGTGAGAGCTGCACTTCAACCACTCTTCATTTGATGCTGTGTTTCCTTTTTCCACTGTTGGTAGTGTAATTTGTCCCTCTTCTGTTAACTATTTTGTTTTTCCCCTTCCTCCAGTTTGTGTGTGACTACAGTGCAGTTTCGGTCATACGTGATACAACCTTTCTAGTCACAGCAGTGTTGTGCACACACAGCTATTATTATTGGAAGCTCTTGAGGTTAGTGTCTTGCCCATAAGGGGAGGGAGACAGTGAGATATTTAGCTGTGTGTGCTAGAAACCAGGTAACCAGTACAAGCTCTAATTTTAGACTACAATACAGGACTACAGAGGAGAAGGGAGGCACTGCTCCTTTTATCTCCAGCATCACTGTCCAGTCAGATCATAGACAAGGTGGACAGATGCAGATGGAAATTAAAGTTCATTTAGTAGCAAAGCCTCCTGCTGGTTGAAAGGGTTCAAAATCCAGTCTGTGTTTTACAATTCAATATAGGTATGTCTCTGTCTTTGACCTTATCACTAGCCACCCTTTGTGTCATACAACAGAGCAATATTGATTTTTTTAAGTGTATCACATGCTCATCATCAAGCTCTGGTTTCAAATGAAAAATATGATTCATTTTGTTTTTTTTTATTTCTTAGTTGTTTTTTTACATGCATTATTGTTCTTTTCATGTTTATAACTTCAATTGTTCGTTGATTTGATTATGCTGTGTTTTTCTTCTGTTTGTTTTATGTTGGAACAGGCCTAACAGGCCAGTGTGTAATCTTCTGCAGTAGGGCTGCACAATAAGTCATTAATAAACAAAAAATCATTATCATGAATCGTATTTCAAACACAATGATTCTTAGTGCATTTCGGTGACAGAAACATTGGGGTAATTTTACAGGGCCAACGCCACTGATGCGTGTCTCCACTGCAGGAACCTCCCTCACAGGGCTATCTACAGGAACTTTTATGGGGGACTAGAGCGAGGGAGATCAACAGCTGCTCATAAGAAACTATAACCACACAATGGTTCTGAGGAAAAAATGACTAAATATTTTCTTTATGATTTTTGCGATCAGCCCTGGTGAGGTGAAGCTGGCGAAAAGCAGCGTGATGTCAGGTTCTATTGGTGAGAGTCTGCCACAGACTCGAACTGAATTTGTGCCTAAAGAAGGTTTACATTTTGCAGTGTGTAAGTATTTTGGAATTAAGCCAGACAATAACACACTGTCTGAGGCATCTGCCCTTGTTGCAGCACTGCAATCACCTGAAACATTTTGTAAAAACAAAAAAAATCCTGCCAAGAATCATGGTATCAATTCTAAGCGAAAAGATTGTGATTCATATCTTTTCCAGAATCATGCAGCCCTACTCTGCACATATTCATGCAATGTGTTCATCTTTTTGATCTTTCATGGAGATTAGTATCAAAAGATACTGGTTTGGTATGCAGAGCTTTACTTTTATTATGTGCATAGAGTCAAATGTCAAACTGAAATAAAGCAAATTAAATGTAGATATGATGTACACAGTGTCACTAGGTCCCAATGCAAGCTTCATTAGGATACACAGTGCACATGGCAAAAGAATCTGTGATGATATACTGTGTTGTTTTATGGCAGCATTTTTTGTTGACCACATGCTAACATCATTATAATATTATCACATTAATTTCTAAATCGGGCATTTCTAAAATTAGTCTAAATTAATGTTAACTAGTTATTTTTTTTAACTTAGTTAAACTTTCAAAACTATGAATGTTAACAAGTTCAGGTTAATGTGAACCTGTACAACACTTGTGACAGATAAAGAGACAGGGTAGGAGGTAAGATGAAGACTGATGTAGAGACTTTGTCTCCTGCTTCTAAAACATTATCCTCAGAATTTTTTTTTTTTTTTTAACTTGTGTCTCCCTCTTTTTCAGAATAAAGCGATGTAAGGACTACTATGAAGTGCTTGGTGTCAACAAAGAAGCCAATGAGGATGAGCTCAAGAAAGCTTACAGAAAACTAGCGCTTAAATTCCATCCAGATAAAAACCACGCACCTGGAGCAACAGAGGCCTTTAAAAGTAAATCCACCCAATTCTTCACAGACCTTTTCTAAACTTAACAAGAAATCTAGCCTGAGTAGACATACAAACGCTGTATGCAATATATCTGGGCTTTGTATTATAGTGTCTAGATAAGGTTATGTTTCTTAACAACTTTTCCATCTCTCTTGTATGTTGATTCTTCCTCCAGAGATCGGTAATGCATATGCAGTGCTGAGCAATCCAGACAAACGACGGCAGTATGACGTGACAGGAGGGGAAGAGCCGAGCAACCCAGGTCACACACATGGAGGAGGCTTTGACTTCCACCGGGGCTTCGAGGCCGACATTACCCCAGAGGACCTCTTTAACATGTTCTTTGGAGGTGGCTTCCCCTCCTGTAAGTGAGCACTTTTCATTTTCCCATTTCACTGGGTCATATATTACTACTATGCTAAATGTTCAGTATTCTCTTGTTTGGGTATTTTCAATTTGGTAGTTGATGGATATTACCTATTACCTAAAAGGACGGTTATTATATGCAGGGGAGCTCAAACACATAAGTCTCAGGGGTCCACTTAACAAATTCCCACTGCATCAAAGGTGCAGTAAGAGTGCATTATATCATATTTCAGCACAAAAACAACATTTCTACAGTAATGGTGTGACATCTCCATTGTTAGATGGCCAGGGGGAGTGTTTATTAGTGAGTTCTTTATTGCATTTATTGATTAAAATGTTTGATCTTACAAATATATAATTATATGATATATTAAATTTAACTGGTTACGTTTTATGGTTCTTAAAACTGTGAAGAATAGGCATATTTGGTGTCATAGTCTCATTTTTTACTTCCACTCTACCCAATGGACACTGTTCTTATTCATTTGTCGATTGATTGATATATTGATTTATCTGTCACTTGAAATGTATGTTGTTGTAAATGTTAGTTGTTGTGGCTGAGTGAAATACTCATATTTCTGTTCAGTTTAGTCGCCTTTAAATTGTTAAAGGTTAATTTTTGACACAAGGAATGTGTATATCCCTGATTTAAATTGATGATTGTTTTGTAACTTTTTTTTTTGTCGATTAATATTTAAATGTTAAAAGTCAAATCAATAGATATTTTCTTAAAATGGCTACTGCATCTTTCTTTGTACCACCCCTTAATTTACATAGTAGATTTGGTTGTGTATCGTCGAGCAGAAAGAACATGCATGTAGTGGTTTGAATACCAATTAGTGACATATTATGTAGCTTTGTGTTTGACCTCAATCATATTATTTCTCTTCACAGCAAGTGCACACACATTCACCAACGGCAGGGCAAGCTACAGCCACCAGACGGATCACCGACAAGAGAGGACAGAAGAAAGGGGAGATGTATGTAAACGATAATGCATTGTATAGTTGGATTGCACAGAACAAATATATGTTACCTGGTAATTAGGAACTGACTGTCAAAATTTGCAGTGTTTTTTTTCTTTTTTAACCCTTTCAGTGAAAATTACTAGTGAAAATATTGTGAAGTTCTCATTAGAGATTTACTTGTATTTGATATTGACTGTTACAATACAGCCTGCCTAATAATAAAAAAGAGAGCAAGATTAAAATCATTCTTAAATATAGCCTGCATATTATTATAATTTTAATAATTTGATACATTTTGCCAGAATCATGTGTGTCTGTGTGTGTCGCAGCTGAAGTACTCATAGCACTGTTTGTCTCTAGGGTGGTTTCTCAATGTTTATCCAGCTGATGCCCATCGTGGTCCTGATTTTAGTGTCGATACTGAGCCAGATGATGGTTTCCACTCCACCCTACAGCCTCTACTCTAGACCGTGAGTTCACACACCAATTTGTTACATATTTAGTGGCGTCATACTGAGTGTTGGTTTTCCCAACTTTATCTAACCCTTCCAAGTGACCTTAAGGATTTGCCATATGCTGGAGATGACTGAAGATGTTGGTAGTTTCAAAACAGCTTGTGCCTCTTAAATCCCTCCCAGGTCCACCGGTCAGACCATAAAGCGGCAGACAGAAAACCTGCACGTCGACTACTATGTCACTCGGGATTTCAAGTCGGAGTATAAGGGCTCGGCACTGCAGCAAATCGAGAAAAACGTGGAAGAAGATTACGTATCTAATGTTAGAAATAACTGTTGGAAGGAGAGACAGACAAGTGAGAAACCATGTTCAACAAACTTCACATCTTACCTTAATTCATTATTAATAGCTTATCAAAGTTTTTTTTGCCTTAATGTCTGACTCCAGAGAATCATAAATAATGTGATTTCTTTTACACCCTTCGATAAATCCTACTGTTTTTGTGCTTGTTTCACCCAGAAACGGATCTGCTGTATGCTGCTAAGGTATACAGAGATGACCGAATGCGCAAGAAGGCCGAACTCATGACCATGGATAACTGCAAGGAGCTGGACAGACTAAATAACCTTTTCAGAGGTGGATGAGTTGGACGCTTTTAGATCACGTTAATGTAAATGAATAGATGTGTATGTCCATGTTTTTTTAAAGAAAGTCTTTACACTAGGAGCAAAAAAAACTATTGAAATAATTTAGCTCTATTGTTGAAGTTTTAAAATGTCCCTTTCCTCATCTTTCCCTGCCAACTTCTCTCCTTCCTCACCTCAATCGCCTTGTTAAACATAATGAACCAATCTGTAGAAAGCCCCAGAGTTTTTCCCTTTTCTTTCTTTCTTTTTTTTTTTTTTTTTACTGCGCTTTTTTTCTTGTTTTCCTGTGGAAACGCGAAGGACAAGAACACTTGATTGTAAAGCGAGAATCTGAGAGGCATTCTGCATAATCCACATCTCTGTTTTAAGCAATCTTCCGCATCATCTGCTTGACATAAATATCAGTTTGGAGACGCCATGTTCATCTAGAAGTGCTGTCCTCTTTCCAAGTGAAGAACACAACACAGGAGGACAAATAAGGAAATAAAGGCTTTCCTGCTCACCTCCAAGTGTTGATGAAGATCCATGGATCATGAAGAGTTACCTGTGATTTTGCTACTAGAGAGCATTTTATGTTCTCTAAAATGTGAATTTGGTTGTGACTAAACATGGAAGGACATTGAAGCTGTTATACATAGAGTTGTACATTTTCATTTTTGAATGTTTGAAGTTTATGCAGTTATTTAAGTAACTATAGAAGGAAACAGTGATTTTCTTCAATGCTCGCCTAATCATTTAAATAAAGTAAAATTATTACCATAAAGTGGATACATTTGTTTCTCTGCTTTGGACAATGACAATGAAAATGGTTATATTTCTTTGATACAAAGTGGTATGTATGAAAACTGTTGACGCCAAGGGTCAACATGATTTGTTAGTGCTGTGGGAAAGGCAACTTAATTTTGATACATCTCCAGAGGTTTCAAATGTATTTCAACCCAGGATTAAATGCACTAAATTATCTGCGTGGTTGTTATGCGTTCATTGTAATGGATGGAAACTCACACAGATGTTAAATGTTGTAAAGTGACACACATTAGGGTGCTCTGGTAGCCAAACGGTTAAAGTCACATAACATCCCTGGATTCAACTTTGACTAGCCCTAAAGGTTGATATCCAACATTGTCTATACTTGTTTGAAAAAACTAATAATAATAGTTGACATGTTAGAGACCAAATGGTGAATGCTAACAGTGACAGCTGTCAAATAGTAGAGTAAAAAGTACACTATTTTTTCCTGGAATATAATGAAGTAAAAGTGATATGTTTCATAAAATGTAAACATTCAAAACAATAACTTTTTAAAGATTGTGAGTTTGGTTAATGTACTTGAAACACCTTTTTGTCATGGAAACAGAAATGTATGTCATGAGCTGGTTTTTGTGACTGTATGATACTTTTCTTTGCTCTGTGATGTAGAAGTCAGGTTGTGCAGCTAAAATGTGGAGCAATGTCTAGTAAGTTTCATTGTGCTGCTCTGACCTACAGGAAAAACTGTCAGAGATGCTATACTATATTTGAAATGTCTTCACGTTTAAACCATGACTCATTGAGTAATGAAATTGATAAAGTAAAAATAAAAAATAGAAATTAAAGATTTATAAATGCACGTACTTGAACATTAGGGCTTTTTTTTATTCAATAAAGAAGCTTTTAACCTATTGCGACATAATCTTCATTAGTTCTGCGTGTCATCACGGTGCCATTTTTTGTCGGGGTTCTGACCGCAGTGCCTTGACGCACTAAATGGGATGAAAACACACAAAAAACAGGGAATAACATTTCACAGTTTTTTTTTAATTAATATTTCGATCTTATTATATTGTCACGTACACAGACCAATTTATGTGCATCATAAGGATTCTACTACGTCTGCCGCAACGATAGACAACACTAAATGCATTGCAGGCGCGGCTTCCCCCGACACAAGATGGTGGCCATGTTGACGCGACTTTACATTCGCGTATTGGTTTATCGAGAGTCACGTGACCACAACAACCCCGGAAACAAAATCTTCAAGTGTGACAGCTACGTCATTAGCAGCGTGAGCCGCTTCCCCCCTTCTCGGTTGTCTTCGACAGAGAAATGACAAGACGTGGCTCTTGAAATGTCATCGAGGCGACGTTTGGAGCAGTGAATCCGCCTCAGTTCTTACAAGCAGGAGACGCCGATGCCTGGCACCGCCGTCGGCTGGACAATGCAGCGGAATAGCTACACCTGTGTTTTCCTCCTCGGGTTGTACACCTGCGGGTGTCTCCCGCCGGTGTCCGCCTGCAAACGGGAGCCGGAGACTCCAGACTGGAGGATGACTCTGAAAACCATCCGTAACGGAATACACAAGATCGACACCTATCTCAATGCAGCTCTGGACTTGTTTGGGGGCGATGACGGACTGTGTCATTACAAGTGTAGTGATGGTAAGTTTTTT